>JAYMTR010000037.1:0-13860 GCA_036897985.1 Geranium sanguineum | reverse complement strand
CTGTTTCGCCAAATACTGAAGCAGAATACAAGAGCTCCCGATCAACTTTCTATTGGGAGAGAAAGAGAGCCATTTCTTGAGTGAGTGAGAAAGTGACAGGACCACAGCCATGTCTCTGGGCTACGCCGAGAAGCTCTCCTACATAGAAGATGTGGGCCAAGTTGGGATGGCTGAATTTTTCGACCAACGTTGCGTTCTGCAAGAAAAAGTAAGCTTTTCGCTCCCATTCTCACTCTTTCTCTAATGGGTCGTCGTCTACGCCTCTGATTTTGTTGTTACTTGTCATTCTAGTTCAGTGTATTGGTTGATCATCTGGAGCTGCAATGCCCATGAAATGTTACTTAGTTTTGGGCTTTAGCTTCGATTATTTAGGACATTGATGCTTTGAAGCTTTGGTGGGTGTGCTGTAGTGTTCTTTGTTGAGATCTGGTTTCTGGGTTTTGTTGTTTGGGATCAGTGCTATTGAATCTGGCTTGTTAACTTTAAATTGGAGGGTGTATAGATTGATGGTTTCAGGATTTAGTTGAAGTAATGTTTAAGGGGACTTTTTTTTTGTTTAGATTGTCTCTGGAAATGGTTAGCACTTCCCGGTTTCAAATAAATGCATGCATAGACATACTTTAACTTCAATGCAATGCAATGCAACTGTAGTGCAATTTGTAGTTGTGCTTTGTGGAATTGTATATGTTGTGTGTGTATTGTGTAATGTTGGTCATTGGTTAAAAAGCTGTGCCCTATTACTGTACATGTCATGGCATTTTGGGAACCAGAACTGTAGATATTGCTTGTCCTTTATCTATTTGATAAGACAAGTATGATGAATGGTGTTTGTGCACTGGCTCCCATGTCAAGATGGCATATATGTAGGATAATAAAAGTGATTTTCTGTGTTCTAGAGACACAAACCCTCATTGTTCACTTCGTGTAATCTAGAATGAAGTTAGCAGGTTTGTACTCACAAGCATGACCAAATCATCAATCAAGACCGTAGCAAATGACAAGAAAAGTACTGTCACCTGCAATACGATTTCAAAAAACAGCCAATAGCTACTGCTACTCCTAAAACTATTGACAATTGCATGGTGAAATTTACATGAACATTTGTTATTGAGTAACCCAATTGCTGAAAAGACAATGACCTATATCTTGAGAATGATGTCCTTGCCTACACTTCTAAATCATGTCCTCAATAATGAAACAATGCATGCTAATAATGTCTCATTTTTCATTATCAATAACCTGATGCATCTTCATCTTGTCTAATACTCCTAAAGCTTTTACTATGATTACTTCTTGTGCTGACCTTGTTCTATTTTCAGGATTGCAGATTGAGGAGCTTGCTACGATTATAAAAAAGGTTTGATCTTACGACAACTTATTCATCTTATTAACGGTATACACATTTTAGGTTTTATTTATTTTGTATCAATCAGCCTCTTTAAGTATTTTGTTTGTGCTTGCAGAGTAAGCATCTAGTGGTGTTTACAGGAGCAGGAATATCAACTTCTTGTGGCATACCTGATTTCCGAGGACCATCTGGAATTTGGACACTTCAGGTGAAAATTGTAAACTTAGTTATGTATTGGGATTTTATTGAGGTCCCTTTTTCCTCTCCCATTAGTTCATCAAAGTAATATTAATAATGAAATATCACTCTACTTGTTAACTCAGAGATGTACAATATAACTCTACTTGTTAGTTTTTTGCCCATCATGTTACTGATAAGATGATGATTTCACAACTTTTGCATGGAAAATTGACAGTTGGGTTAGAATTGAAATTGAACAGATCAATCTTGGTGCCATTTTTGAGGCAAATGATGTGAAACTACGTCTTCCATAGATTTTTGTTAGTTGATCCTTGAAAGTACATAAATATGCTTTAGATTATTAAGTAAAGTTGAACTTGGGGTTAGGTTTCAGGAATAAACCATGTTTTTTGGATATTCCAAAATTAAAATCGCCTAAATTCCTGCTTTAGAGTGTCAGACAAAGAGAGAGAGAGAGAGATGTGCGCTCCCATATAGGTAAATGAAACATGGAAGGCACCAGACTCTCACATTCTTCAATCCTCTGTAAAGGGTAATCAGAAAGGATTTAGTGACAAGCAGGAGAATTTTTCCAGTAGTCCTACCAACTTAAGTAACCAAGGTGTAGACTGATTAAGTGTTACGAGACAAGAATCACCTTGTCCTCTAAAACACTGTATGGAGTTCTAGACAATACAGATGATTATTCCACTCAATAGTTCTTTGTTGTATTCTTTTAACCTACAAAATGTGCCATTTTATGTCTGTATAGTCGTGTTTGGAAGCCAATTTGCCCGAGTTGCTTTTAGTATTTCACTGTTGTTCTATATTGTTTCATGCTTGCGTGCACCTTGGTAAGAAGTAAATAACTAATTTGAATGGTTTATTGAACTTTTAATTTATTGAGTGCAGCGTGAAGGCAAAGCCTTACCTGAAGCATCTCTTCCATTTCATCGTGCAATGCCGAGCATGACACATATGGCTCTGGTTGAACTTGAGAAAGCTGGAATTCTAAAATTCATAATTAGTCAGGTAGGGCTGCACTGTTTGTATTTTAATTTTTTGCTATAGTTTTTTTTACTTATATTAAGCACGTTAAGGTGAAGATAATTGCTTATCTTGTTTAAGGCCTACATATAATGTAGAGTGAGCAACCACCTTCACATAAAAATAGTAGCTTTAAGTGAATTTTTACTTTTAACTTTCTGGTGGGGGATTGTACTGGTTGTAGCTAAATGAGCTCAATAGTAATTAATTACTATACACAGTGTTTATTACTTTTGTGTTAGAAGAGTCCCATATTGATGCATTTGCAATTTCTTTGAGCTTATTGCTTATTATAGGCACCACACGTAATTTGAAAATGCTGAGCAAAAAACACATAATTTGAAAATTCTACCATCACCTAGTTCTGTATTCTATGTTGGTAGTGAGTCGAGATGATATCAATTCCTATTGAAATTAAGATACCTACAAAATATTTCCAAATGGAAATATTAGTATAAATGCTGTCTCATTTAGGCTTGCGTTCCTTCATAGTTCATATGGATCATTAATTACTATACTATCATGTATGAATTTATCAACTTGGGATCTTATAACCCATGTTAATGAAACTTTTGATGCTAGAACATTGATGGTCTCCATCTTCGGTCTGGGATACCAAGGGAGAAACTTGCTGAGTTGCATGGGAACTCCTTCATGGAAACTTGCCCATCATGTGGTGTTGAGTAAGACATGATTTGTACTCTGCTCATTTTTAATTAATGGTCAACCTCCCTTTCTACTTAATGGTTCGGGGTGGGTTTAACTCTTTGGTTTTATATAGTTATATTTTACATACCTTTTTATTATGAAGACTTCTTTCTTTCATTTATAGAAATTTGATATCATGACTTCAACTTGTGGAGGTATATGCGAGATTTTGAGGTGGAAACTATTGGGCTAAATGAAACGTCAAGACGTTGTTCAGAGACAAATTGTGGAGCAAGACTTAGGGATACAGTTCTTGACTGGGAGGTATGTTCGATAGTAATTGCAAATTATATTCATATATGAGTGTTGTTTTGCAACATTTATGTCACATTGGAAATTAATCAACTTTTTTTTTTGCATATCATGATTAATTTCAGTCTTTAATTGTATCACTACGTTTTCCTAAACATGTATTAACTAGACACTTGCTAAGAATTGTTTTAACATAACTATTTGCATTTGGTCCTTAGCTCAAACAACTTGCTTAGAGTTTACTTCTAAATTGCCGAAAATCTGTAATAATTGAATAAACACTGCGTGGATGAAGACTAATGGTTATTTGGAAGATAATTTTGGTTTTATATGCATACACATCCACCTTAGATACCACATACCCTTGCTACTGATTGCCCTAAATCAAAATTTCAGTAATGAGTACAGATTTCTTAGAAAGCATTGAATATCCTAATTACAAGAAAAGTTTAGACACATCCAAATTAGACTAAGCTACAATAGTAAAAAAATATAGCTGCTATTTTGTAGCATTGAAGTAATTGATACATCTAACTACATGCCTGGCGGCTGTTATGTCTTGTAATTGCATTCATAAAAACACATGTTAATCAAGACTCTCTCTCTCTGCAGGATGCATTGCCCTCAAAAGAAATGGATCCAGCAGAGACGCACTGCAGGAATGCTGATGTCGTATTATGTTTAGGGACAAGGTAATAACATATTCCAGTTTCAGTCCAGTTGATCATGTGCAATGATAATAAGGAACAAGGTTTATGTAAATGGTTTGAAATTATGTCAGGCCATTGCCTACTTATTGAACTATTAGAGAGAATGGTAAACCATCTTATATTCAAGGTACCAAGGATCATGTCCATTTTCTATGGAAAAAAAAATCTATAAAATACTGTTCCCAAATACACTACCTTTTTTGTTGCATATCTTTGATGCACTTTGGTTACTAAATCCTTTGACCGATCTTTTTTGCATATATGATTCGAGGGTAATGAGAATAATACCCTATGCAGTTTGCAGATAACTCCTGCATGCAACCTACCTCTGAAATGTCTCCGCAATGAGGGGAAGATTGTCATTGTTAATCTCCAGGTACTTATTTTTTGTGTTTTAGGTGCTTTCCGATTCCTTTATAGATAGCATCATTAATTTGTTAATTAAGAATTTAAGATAGCTATGGTTAAATATCACACATTAAGTTGAAGTCGTGTTGTTAAACCTGCGATACGTGGAATGAATGATATGGTTCTCATGACAGTATGACACCATTGATATTTTGTTGCTATAGTCGTCTTGTGTTCAGTTTGCAGTGAATGTCGCGTTGACCGACAACTCCGCTATATATTGTTCTTACCAAGAATCTTATGGCCTTGGCCTGTAGTTGTATATTGCCCGTTCTGGGGAATATATGTTGTCACCAAAAGCATGCTAGTTCATGTTGCTTCAATTATTTCTTAAATATTTGAGTGCTGAAAATGGTACTCAATATTGATACCATGAAAAGAGTCCTATTCTACCCTAAAAGTTCCATAAGATTGAAAAATTGCTGTTACATTTTTGTTTGTATTCCAAACAAGTTTGTGAGAGGAAAACCACATATTTGGATGAAGATGACCAATGCATCTAGGAAGTAATTAGGTCAAAAGTCAGGTAATGTACCACTTCAATAGATCATATGCTTCATACTTTCTTGTTAAGAAGCACAACAATTTATTTATTTTCAACATAATAATCAATAATGGATTGGCAATTTCAGATTCTAAATGTTCGTTTTTTTGTTATCTGCTTGCCCTTGTAAGGTTGTTATTTTGTTTCTACTTTATACTGCTTGGTTAATAACCTTCATCTAAAATTAACTATTTTTTTCTATATAGAAAACTCCAAAGGACAAGAAAGCTAGTTTGGTGATCCATGGCCTTGTAGATAAGGTATTTTCTTTTATATTCTTCTGAGTGTACAGAGAGATCTATGGTTTTCTTCCGTTTTTCTGCTTTTTTTCTCTTTTTATTAGGATAGTGATGGTATTGGTATATTGTTTATAACCCAACTACATTTTATGTATTCTGCATCAGACTTATAAATATTCACTTACACCAAACTTTCATAAAAGTGCCTATTATTGGATAGGTTTTCTGTTAGTAACTGGTTCTTGCTTCGTCTGTGCCTGTGTGAAAATGAACAGGTGATTGCAGGAGTAATGAACTTACTTAACCTGCAAATTCCTCCATTTATCAGAATTGACCTTCTCCAGATCGTTATAACTCAAGCCCTGAGTTTAGGTAAATATCATGGATTTATGCTCAATATTTGTTTCCTTATTACATGTTACATGTGTTACAGGTTTAGTATCCTTTCCGCGCCTATCTTTTAGGTTACTAAATCATGAATTCTTACAAATAATAGTACTATACGGAGCCTAACTTCTTAAATTATGCTTTTATCCCAAAGGAGAAAATTTTGTCTGTGTGGTCTATTTCTCAGGACATGGCAGTTTGCTGAGTATGTGCCGTTGCCTGTTTTGTATTTTCTCATTGTATATAAGCTCTTTCTGGATAGTCATGGGAAACTTATCACCAGATGATAGAGTTCAGGTTTTCCTGAAGCTCATGGTTCTCAGTGCACTCGTGTTATTCACTGCATTTAGCTAGGAGTGTGATATATAGATTCCTTTCAATTTGTCTGTATAGATCAGTACACGCCAAATGGTTTTTTCTTTTACATTTCTCATCATTCGTATTCCTATATTTGATTCGCATGAAACAAATCCAGGAGTTGATAAACCCTTTTAAACATTAGGTTGAGGCTTGCTTTATTCACACAATCACACTCCCTATTCCCTTGCAATACAGATGAACGGTTTGTGAATTGGACTCTTGTTATAGCAAGTGTACATGGACAGAAAGCTCCATTGCCATTCATCAAAACTGTTGAGGTGAATCTACTTTTCAGAAATTCCTTATAATTCCTGCACAAAAATATCCACAGGCTATACCCTCTGTCCCAAAATGAGTGTCCTATTTGACTAATTGCATACATTAAGCATTCAGATTTTAGTGCTAGACTTTTGACCCTTTACCCTCATGTGCTCACTATTCAAGTTGTTATTTAACTTTTGTCTTTCTTCCAAATTATGGCTTACTCTGTCTTTATCTCAGGTCTCTTTCTTAGACTGCCAAAACTACAAAGCAGCTATGTTACACAAGGAACCGTTTAAGCTGAAAAGGTAACTCAAGCCCCATCCCACGTCCACAGCCGTGCGTGGTATCAACTGTGCTGGGACATACAAAATCACCCATGACGATGAAAATTAACATATATTTGGTAGTAAAAGTAGCCTGTTTTTTTTATAGAAGCTGCAACATGTTAAAGTATTCCGCTCAAGTATTTCGATTCTTAAATAGCCTCACGGGTGATCTCATGGGAAAGGAGAATTTAACAATGAAAACAATAGTTGACATTGCACACATTTCAGTATGGTCGTTTGATTCTAGCATTTTCAACTTGACCTTGTGATATATCATGTTAGTATTCCTTATCTAACTGTGTTATACCTAAATTACTTTCAAATTCATCCAAGCTTCTTAATCCTTTTCGGATGAATTGAATTTATCAGGAGAACGACAAGGATGAAAGCATTTGAAATTGCTTTGAAACTCAACTTTAGTGATGGTTGTGGCTGTCTGTGCTCCCAAATTAATATACCATTCGATTTTGAGGTGAGGACATATAATTCATCCACTTGTGTATTATTATTGTCTATTGATGTGCTATAACTAGACATGGAATTTGACTTTGAAGGATAGGTGATGTCCAAAGGACATTATATTCTATGCTTTGATTTCAACAATTAGTTGAGTTGTAGCTCATCCTTATTTCAACCAAGTTCCTTTCACATGTTTATGATAATTTGTCAATCGTACTTGCTGCGCAGGTTCCGACTGATGAATGTGAGCATGATAAGGATTCTATAATTCAAAAGCTGAAAGATACAGCACTTGAAGACTTATGCTGTGGACAAAATGCAGTTATTGAAAGAAAGACGGTTTTAGCTCCAAAAAGTGAAACAACTAGCTATGCCCTTGTAACCAACATTGTTGTGCACAGCAAGAGCTCCAAAACACTGGGAACTGATTCTCTGAGTAACGGGGGCATGAAACGACTAACAGATTATACAAAAGGTTTCCGAAAATCTAGGAAACGATCCAAAGGGCAGCCACAAAGATCTAGATATTAGATTCAGAAGATGCAGGACTTATATAACTTGTGATTGTTGTATATATGCAGTTAAGTGGTCTTAACAACTAAGTCTATAAGTAGGGAGTGAGTGAATGTTTTGAGCTACTGCACTTGGCCTGCCTTGGCAAGTGGCAATAGATAGGAAAGTGGCAACTACAGTTTGTTAGTTCAATGTTCAGTATAATGGGTGTGTTCTAATGAACATTTTTGCTTTAGTCTTTTTCTTCTTCACCCTATGGTCATGCTATGATGGTAACTGGAGGTCTTAATTTTAACAAGTGAAATTAATTATGAACTAGATTTGGCATTCAAGACGTATGAAGAATCAAATCAAATCAAATTTTATAATTATGGAGAGCAAGTAATATCGTGTCTTCACAATATGATGTCCTTTTTATTTATTAATTAATTTTGAGTTTTATACAGTACAGGTAGTGAATTGTTTTGAACATGATCACAAGAATCACAAGATATTGTCTGAATTTACATACAAATGGTGCTCTCTGATGTAATCGATCACTTCATCAGCTGTAAGGTATCTGATTGACAGCCCCTTGGAGATGCAATCTCTGCAATAAATAATCACAAGAATGAGAATACTTGACAGTTTAAGGAATTCAAAATTCTATATCTTGATTCACTACTACTGCTACTATATATACCTTACTCTCGTAGAGCTGATCTGGTTTGGGACAACTTCATCTACAACTTTGATGTTTTCCTGAACCAATCAATAAGCATAAAATACAACTATTAGTTAAACTGCCAATTCAGCATTGTAGTTGTTAAATCCCGAACCACCTAAAAGTCCGTGCTAGATGGAGGCCCTAAGACAGTTAACAATGAAATGATCCACATCTTTTCAATGTAGAATTCTGCACATGGATCCACATTAAGTGATATTTTGCACTTAGATCACAATACCATGTTAGACCCACTCAAGTTGATAGGTGGGTGTCCAAGGTGCTTAGTAGTAATATGATCACATTTTTTTGACGCAAGACTATAGAAAAGCAAAAAGATTTAATTACCCGATTTTGATTCAAAATTTCATCGCCAGAAATGATTTTCTCAACATTCTGCCCTTCCCTGCGTATGCAAACCACACCGTAATCTCTGCAGATGGACCTCACCTGAAAAAGATTATATTCATTATACGCTATATTTATATTATGACTCACTTTTTTTATTATACTTCAGTTAAACACCATGCCTTCATATTCCTACAAGATATCAAGTCAACCTTCTTCCAAAGCTGGCTGTTGCTACCTTATAGTTTTGTGTTTTCACTAGTAACTGGAATAGGATTTATCCAAGATTCACTATTACATAACAATAGTGCTTTGAAGTAAGATAGCGAGAAACATCAGAACTGTCTAACATGCAATGGCTTGAAGATATTTAAAAAAACATAAACATCTATTTGTGCGCCTTATGTTGGAAACTACATACCTGTTCAGGAATCCAAGCTCCGGGAGTGCTAAATGATTGGAGTAGATCAGAACCACATACAAGCATTACCTTAAGGGATTCTGCAAGAACACCAGGAAACAACATATATAAACATGCACCGGAGATTAGAGAGGAATTGTATCATATTTATAACTTGGGGGTCGTCATACAGACACAGTAAAGGAAGTTGTGACATGACAATAAGCTAATTATGATACATTTCTTCTACACGAACCAGAGTTGTATATGCCACTCATTTATGTTGTATATTCAAGAATGGTTTCTCTAAGATTATTTATATGCTACATAAATAATAATCTTACATAAAATGCATCAAGAAGCCAGCAAACCTTTCAAAATATAACCAAAGCTTGCTTGACCAATTAGTCAAGCACTTGAACTTGTGGCCCTGGGGCCAGGGTTGAGTCCAGGCGACGGTACCCCTTTTTATTCTCTCCAACTTACGGTGTTGGGCCTCTCTATACTAACTTATGTTGGACCAAGTGATAAAAATAGAGCTCCATTCTTCATATGGGAGGTCTTGAACCAAAATCTCAATACATTCAAAGAACAACACACAAATCCATATTTCCTCATTGTCCCAAATTAAAAGTGTAAAACAGCCATTAACTCCCCTATATGCTAACCAATTTGCACATAACTATAAGTAAGGCTATAAGTGTAGGTAGACATTCAAGCAATCTAAATCAGCGAGGATAATGACAACTTTGTTGCTCAATCCCTCAAATGTATGAGATAATTACAGTAATGCTCATCTTACCCCCGCATATCAGCCCATGTTCACATACAGAACTCTTTACTCTAGATAAAACAGTTAAACTGCGTTGGAAGGTACTTTGATTTGCCTGAAATATGGTTCAAACAATTTAAATCAATTCCAAACCAAATATGCTTCCCGTTTAGTGGGTTCTTTCTGGCGAGAAGAGAACGGCAGAATGATCAGGATAAATCAAGTACAACATACAAGTGCCCTCGAGTTGAATTTCATCACTTGATACAAGGTAGAAATCTTTACCTCCCATGGATCAACCATTACGAATTCAGAACTCTTGCAGGCTAGACGACATAATTGTACACGATGTTCAGCAGAAATAAGGCCCTACAGAAAGTTAAATTTTTTTCAAACAATGAATCTAATAATACAACATAGCTATGACAAAGTCAATGACATATATGATAACTAAACATAAAATAGTAAAACTTGGAAGTACATTTTAAATTGGCTAGTTTAAACTTTAATGCAATACAAAACCTAGTAAATAGTAATCATGGTTGTTAGAGCCTCTCCTATAGGGTGCCTCCCTACATTGGCTCCTTAACTATTGTAGGGAGTGAATATGTAAAAAAAAATCCCTCCATGGGCACCCTACCCTATTTTTCATTTTCTCTCTCCCCAGTCCTCACATATAGAGAGCTCTCTACCTTCTCTTTCCTATAATTTTATATTTCATTTATCCTACTCCAACACATGTTTCATCATTTAACTGAAAAAAGTAATATCTGACTCAATGTATGGAAGATGACTGGAGTCACAAATTTAAAATTGGCTCCCTACACTAGTATCTATGCAAATTACTCCATGCATTAACTTAAATATAGGGAGCATGATTGGAGATATTCTTACCCACATTTTTCCTGAGCCTTAACATCCTTCTCTACCATTTAAAGGTTTAAACGTTCTGACAAATATACATCCTTGCAATCTAAAGGTTTAAATGGAGTCTTACTGAGCAATTTAATACATAGGATAACTACATCCACCAAGTCTAATTTATACAACCACTACAGTCGCCGTAATAATATTTAATCATCCTATCCTATACAGAATTTTTTCATCCCTTGCTCAATGCAATTGCTTCCAATACCAAACGTAGAGTAGGTATGTTCGATTCACTTGACTATTTCAAGATCAATATTGTGGCATTCTCATTATTTTATACCACTCATGACTAAAAGTCACTTAATGTATTTGCTCATGCTGATAAAAAAAAAGTATTTGCTTATCTACGAATATGCTTAAAATGGCAACATACCTTCTTTTTGTATGCATCATTTACCGGGGACATGTAACCTCCGATAACACAGTAGCCTTCTAACTTCAATGCATCCCTTGCCAACTCTAATCATAAAAGTAAAGTCAACCGAATGCATTTTAGATGTCTATAATTTCCAACGCTAAAGAAGATAATAGGTCCTGCCTAAGTTATTTAAACAACAGTGTCTATTACTATATCAATATATTGATGAAATTCGGCATCAACTTTCAATAAAATCTAATTAAAGCTGACAAGATAAAAAGAAGAAAGAAAAAGATATACACGAAGTACTCAACTGAAAACTTTCTCAATAGACGGGTAATAAGTTCTAGCTTGCAAATGCAGCGTTGTTTAAATTAAGGAAACCATTTGCACTGTGTTGAAAAACAACTTCTACCAACACAGTAGTATCAACTGTTTAGTAAGAAAGATCATGTTTGCATCACACTATCAAATTATTCCCATTGTCTTAAAGAAGTACATGCAATCTCATATCTATTGCTATGTTCCATAAACAGTTTCAAACTGTACCAAGTGCAAGTCATATAATTCATAACTTACAGCCAGGCTTTTCTCCCTCTCCAATTTGACAAGGTGAAAATTCAAAATTCCACCCGTTACTTTTCATATTGTTCTTTGTTTTGATTCTCAGAATAATTTTCATTGCATGAATCATGTACTGTATACAAGATTTCATGAACTTTTTATGTTTGCATATATCACTGAAAATTTAAATAACTTATTTACAATTCCAACATTCACCTGATAGTAAAGTAGACCAGGAACATGAAGATGATTAAACAACAAATATAAGCATGCAACAGATGAAGTTTCTACATCTAGTTTTTTTTGGAGAAAACTCTTAAGGAGTTCCTTAAGTAATCAGGATTACATCACACAAGGTTTTTAATGCTCCTATAGTGATCCAAACAGTAACAAACTTACTTTCTGAGATTTTTTTTGCAAACTCCATTATAGGCTAGAACAAGTAGGTTTAGATTAAATTTAGGTTGCACTACCCTTGTAGAAAAGATTACATCAACTTAATAAAATATAAAGAAAAACTCCATAGATCAGATTTGTGCCAAGTTTCCATCTCCAATTATCCTTGCATTAGAGTTACCCTACTGGTTGCATATGGTTTAATTGACATTCATTTAAAGATTGGGCCATCAAATATGAAGAGATAATTTAGGCTATGAGACAGCTTACCAAACATGCGCAAATGCATATAAGTAGGAGGATTGAAACTTCCAGTCGCCACTAAAACTACATGCATCTGGCCCCTAATTTGAAATGAAAAATAAAAGTTTAGCATGATTTTAGAAATTAATCATCCTTTTTAGAATGAAATACAAATTATACAACTCTAAATATCATATTTAAAGCAGTGGGTGTTTATCCCAAAGTTGCAACAACAACAACCAAACCATTTATCAAACAAAATTGGGATTGACTACATTAATCACTTAGCAGAACTCCTTAAGATCTTCTACCTGTGTTCTCCTCCACTCCACTCCATCCCATTTTTATGCCTTTTTTATTACATCTTTCTGTGTTATCTTAGGTACAGTTGGATCATCTGTGTATGATAATGAGAATCACCATTAACTTAAGTGTAATTTAGAAACAGATCATAATTACGTTCCTCTTCGCCTCTTTTATGAAAAATTTGGAAACCATGCATTCATTTTTTATTCCTACGCACATTCTCATTCCGTCACATGACCCTATTTTGATTCTTATTCTCATTCCACAAAAAAAAAATCCAAAAGGAGGAATTGATGAAAATATCATCTTTTCTTCACCGGTCGTTAACCACCCTACTTTGCACATCTCATCTTTTCCTCAATTGACACGACCTCAACTCCTGCTCTCATAGCTTCAGAATTGGAAATCTTGTTGATATATTTAGGGCATTATAATTCAGAACTAATAATATACATATTAGCAAGTAAATAAGAGAAAACTATATGAAAGAGAAAGAACAATGATTAACAAACTTGTTGGTAGATTTTGACTCAGTTCCCTCATCAGTTGATCCTAATGACAATTTATCCAATGGAAATGGCACATCCATTACACCTACACATGACAAAAATTCAAGCATGAAACCACAAAAAATTATTAATCCATATATATACAGCAAATAAAGAGATAGTTTCAGGAAACATGGAAATTGCATTATTGCTACTAGTGGTACTGACAGTGAGTTCATCTAATTTTGAGAAAATTTTAGAATTGTGTTCAATCGTTCAACGATGCAACACTCAAACCCATATCAAAAATTGATGATCAAGGACAGAAATTTTAAATTTACCATTGCCGCTCTGCGTAGGCCTTCGATAAAAGAAACCCAGAAATTAAATGAAATGGGTAATGTAGAAACTGAAAAAAAATGAACATCCGCACCTGTGCTGTGATGCTAGAGACGATGATGAAGAAGCTCGAAGCTCGGCTTTGCAATGGAGATGTAACGATTGGACTCGAAACTAGAAACTCTTACTGATAATTTTGGAACGATTACAAGGATAAAAACCTAAAAGTGACTATATTACAGTGAGCTTAAACTAGGGTTCCTCAATT
>JAYMTR010000036.1:0-14235 GCA_036897985.1 Geranium sanguineum | reverse complement strand
GGACGAACAGTGCAGCTACTGTAGGGAGATTGCGTGGATCCAACCTTCCCGCCTTTCTGTTTCCCAAATCCAGAAGATGGCATGGAAACCTTCGCCCTCTGGAACTAGCACCAGGCCAGGTATTGTATTCTCGGCATCTGTTGTCATCCATCCGTATTCGCTGTCAGTATAAAGCAAGCAGAATCTTGTTCATCCCATCGTAGCTTTTCTACATGACCGATGAAACTAAGGAAACAACTTGGATGGTTCAGTTCCTAACCCACTATTTGGGTACCAGAGCAACACTGTTCATACCAGACCAGATGTGGTAGGCATATAGCGCTAGTCCATTCCCATCAATGAAAACCACCCACTCATAAACAACAAGCCCAGATCCAGGGCAGCACACCCTTGTTTAGCAACCATATGTGTCAAGCAAGGAGCTAGTCTTTTCTTTCCTTTCTTGTAGATTGAAGAAACTGTTCGCATAAGGCTGTCATCTTAAAAGAAGGAAAGAGTCTATTACAAAGAAACCCCATGTTCTACTATATCTTCTACTATTGGACATCCAGTATCGATAAATAGGATAGGATATCCGGGATTGGAGGGAATAATGACACTCGACATTGATACGAGAAACGGGGGTTCGAAACATCCAACCTCAAGGATTAGAATGAATCAAGAGACTATCTCATTCGCCTATGAATCGAGGATACCTTGCTCTACCTTGCTCATTACCCAATGAATATCGGGATGGGGGATTAGCAACAGGAAAGGAAAAGATGAGATTCTTGTTCGTGTTACTCCTCAGAAGGAATTCGAGTGCGTACCTTCTAGACCAATGAATACCTTGATGAATGGCCCATCTTTTCACTAATAAAGGAGTGCAGAAAGTGGTAGGTACCTTATCTTATCCCCTCTCGGATTGCATGGATACGGAATGAGCGAATGGAAGCGCATAGCCAGAGAAAGAGAATATGGGATCCGGAGACAGAATGAATGGTGTTACGGAAGGTGCTTCCTCGCGGGAAAGAATGACAGAATAAGTCTTAGATTTCGGATACATTCCTTTATTGACAAAAAGTCAACGATCGGCTGTGTCAACGACATCCCATCAAGACATTCCCTCAGAGAACAACCGGAACAACAGAAAGCCAACCCCAGGTTCCTTGTCTCACTCATTCTTTGGGAACCCACTACCTGGACTTGCTCCCTTTCTTTCCTTGGTCTTGTAAAGCCCTAGCGTTGAGAAACCCTGGTCTGCAAGCCTGGAGATTCAATCCTTGGTTACCATCCCAAGCACAGCTAAGACTTTCTTTCCTTTCTCACCTAGACAGCTACCTGCGCGCTTCCCTGTCCGGGATATTGGGTTTCCATATTACGAAAACAGAACAGATATGTGAATGAGAAATATTAATAGAAATTTATGGGAGATGCCACATGACAAGAAACTTCACCGGCTGGTTACCTTCTTCTTCTCCCGGGCGGGCAAGACTTACTCCCTTGATCCGGATGGAACAACTCGCTTCCTTCCTTTGCTGCCTCCTCCCTACAGTGCGCCCTCAGTCTGGGGGCCTTACGCTAACCATTCACTGTAATCCCATACTGATTCCTATCCGATCCTTCCTTTCATTCCTAGTACCTAACGACAACAAGTGAGCTACTCCGTTTATCGCATTGTTCCATCCGTCCCAAGGATCTGAGGGTTGTAACGAGAAAGAAATCCCATCCGTCCCAGAAGAATAGTAGGGAATTGCTTTGTTTAGTTTGTTTGCTGATCCCTGTTACCCTCTTGCCTTTGGTTTCCTATCCTTGGGTTTTGCTTGTTAAAGTAATGGTTGGTGTACCTTTTGTTAGGATAGGACTTTAGGATAGGAGGAGCTCTCTGAGAGTTGTTCCATCCCCTCTCCTTACGCCTTGCTTCCATAGTGTAGATTCTTGCTCATCCATCGGGAGAGACTTTAGTTCTGTCTTTCTTGCTTGATTTCCTTGTTTTGTAGGGGGAGAGCTCAGGTGTGTTGACAACATAAAGACAACATAAAGAGAAGTCTCTGATTGTCTTGTTCTTCCTCGCTTCTTGTGATGGTTGCTTGTCTGAGGGTGAGGCTGGAACTGGTAGGTCAGACAGGATCAAAACCCGTTTATTGAATACCGAAGGTAGAATACAAGGGAGCGGGGGGTCACAGGGGGGCGAACCAATGATTCCTCAGATTATCCACGCAGTATCCTCAATAAATCGGCTTTTTTCGAACGCTAATTTCCCTGAATAGGCAAACATACATGAACAAATTTCTATGAGGCTTCAATCCCTCGGAATCGATCTCTGTGTTTCTTTTTCGATATGCCTCAGGACCCAATCAGATGTCGATAGATGAGGATAGAACCTGAGTTGATGAGCTAGTCTCTCCAAGGTTCTTCTGACCTAGGGCTTAAAAAGACCAAGGCGCAAAGCGCTAGGGCATAAAGACCAAGGATACCTAGGGAATGTGAGAATGCGATAAGCTGGGAAAATCTCTTGTTTGTGTTGTTCCCAGTTGGTGGGTCTGGGTTGTTCACGAAAACCACTGGTTTATCGGTACTTTTCCGTGAAAATCAAGCACTAGCTCTTTGCCTAACACATTTGCTTCCTACTCATGGGAAGTCGGGTTCTTACTGAGAAATGCCTAGGGCTTTATGCCGCTGGTCTAACGAACCTAGGGCTTTAGCCGCTGGGGATAAATTCCTAGGGAAAGAATCCCATTTGGGGCTCGGTTGTCCGATGGGATAGAACGAGCTCGGTTCTGTTCATCTAAATAATAGATCTGTGGGTCTAGCTCTCTTCTTGTTCTTGTTCTTGTTCTTGTTGTTTGTCTGAGGATTCGGATAATTGGGATAGAGTATTCCGCTCAGATTGTGATTCTTCTTCCTCTTTTCTTGAACAAGAGAACAGGCTGCTGCTAAAGAAGGAACTGGTAGGTCAGGTAGGGACCGAGTAAGAATACCCTCTTTCAGTAAGAATACCCTCTTTCATAGAGTTTCTGAATCCCCTATCTTGTCTTGTCCAAGGCGTCTCTTAGCTTGGGATGACATTTAAAGGATCATTCGACCAAAGTCTTTCTCTTAATTCCTAAGGTTCGAGGACCTCTACATCCTATAAGTCTTGCCTGCCCTACTCTTGGGTTTCGGTTGGTTTGTAACGAGGGCATCATCTTATGGGTTTGGGTGGGACAATCAATGCTACCATAATTGTTGGAACGAGGTCAACTTGGCACCTCAACTTGTCATCTATATGAAGCAGCTCTAGGCTTGACTTTGATTCTTGGGTAATCGAGTAAGCACACACACGGATCAGGTACTCTATCTCTCAAGCTACGCATATCGTCATAGCTCTTCGTTAGCGTATTTGTTTGAGTAAATCAATTCTCCATTCTTTTCGTACTGCGATTCTTGATCTTGAATAGGAATCCTACAGCGATAGAAGATTGGAAGGAATAATGAAACTTTGGATTGAATACCGAAGATAGTGGGTTCACGCTTCTCTTCCCCTTGATGGGATTGTCTTAGGAAAGCAGGGAGTTACTTCATCCTGTCACTTAATAAAGAATGAATACGTAAGCGTAAGTAAGAAGAATGCTTAGCGTCCACATTTCTTTTCTTTTTCGATTGAAAAAGAAGGGCCCAGGCTGTATAGCGGGCAACCCCTTCCTAAGATCGATAAAGAATGAATGAAAGGACTAGCGTGCTGCTTAACACATTTTTTTTGTTTGCTTGCTAGCTGTCCGGATCCTGGGTTGTTGGGTGTAACTCCCCCGGAGGGAACTTGTAGGCGTAGGCAAGCTAGGTCAGACAGGGAAAGAGTATAGAGCTCTCTTCTTGTTCTTGTTGGTTACCCTTGTTTATCAACACTTGGTCTGCTCACAAGGTTTAAGAACACTAGGGCATAAAGCCCAAGGTTTATCAACACTTGGGCACCTTGACCAAGGTATTACTACGCTTGGGATAAAAACCAAGGTTTATCAACGCTTGGGCACATTGACCAAGGTTTTACAACACTTGGGATTATATTCCAAGGCCCGAAGGCGCTACTAGGGTCTCTCGTATTCCCTACGCTTGGGGATTCTCTATCAACAAAGACAGTCCGGGAGAGGCAGGATTTGAACCCCCGGTATGAATAGAAATAAATACTGTTGTTAAACCAAGGAGCCTAACGGCCCTAGAGCGTATCGCTTGCTTGGGAGGAACGCCTGGGAGGAAGACCTTTGTTTAGTTTGTTTACTGATCCTATCAAAGAATTGAACTAGCCCCTTCCCGAACAATTGAAGTATTCAACAACCTTGTAAGACTCATATAAACCCAAAACCTGTTCTGGGCATCCCAGTCCCCTTTATCCCGGGCATCTCTCCAATAGGGGTTGGTTTGAAAACACATGGGATAAAAACAAAGGAAAGAATACCCTAAGAGTGCGCTCACCTATCTTCCTTTCTCCACCTTACCATCCCTAGACCTATCTTTATTAAGGCAACCCATCACTAAGGTCTTTCTTAGCTTGGTTTTATCCCTAGGGCCGTTGGCTCCTCCATATACTCATTTCCTACTCTTACTCTGGGGTTCCTTTCTTTGCTCGAAGCGGGGATGGAACAGCTAGAAGAGTACTTTATAACCTTCCTGTGGTTCGACTCGGTATCACTGAAAGGAGGGATCTTATGAGCGTACCGTCCTGGCTCGAAGCTTGCCTATTAGAGGTGTCCTCTTTCCTTTGCAGTTAGTGTCCTGCTGGACTGGATGCACTTGGCCTTGTGAGCAGACCAAGCGTCCTGATTCCTTGTTTCTATTAGCTTGTCTCACCAAGGGATGTAGTCAAACCAAGGGTAACTACTAGCTGACGAGAGAAAGAGGGGATGGAACAACTGCCTGCCAAAGATAAGATAAGAAGGAAAGCTAGAGACCATTAGCCGAGAATCACTACTAAGAAGACCAAGCAAACGCAACCTCTAAAACCCTACTCTTTGGTTTCTTTCCAACAGGCAAGGAATTCCCTGACAGAAGGTTGACTCTCCCTCAGAAGAGTTGATTGGAAGAGAGCAGGCTAAGATAGGATGGGATGGGTTTCTTGCCTATAGTACGCAGTCCTCTTCGTTTTACTCTTTTCACTATGTACCTCAGATAGGACTTAGGTTTCTTGCTCACTTGGATAGGAAAGACAGAACAATGAAATTGAAAGGAGAGGTACGAAGTGACTCGGGAGAGGCCCAAGGGGCTCAAACGAAGTGCAGAGGTTATTTATATCTCGACTAAAAGGAGAGGTAGGGACTTGCTCGACCAAAGGGAGAGGTTATTTATATCTCTTCTGTTAGTTAAGGAGAGGGATTTCTTAGAAGAGTTCTTAGAGAGGGATTGATTTCTCGTAAGAGGTACTGTAATGTCTTTGGCCTAGCCTTTCCTCATTTAAGCCCATATTATCTATTTCATTCCCGAGGTTAAAGAATAACCCTTTAGCATCCAATCCCTTGTTTATAGGTCTACCGAACCCTTGTTTATTAACGCAAGGCCTCTAACCGAACGAGTGAAACTAAGAGGGAAGATAGAGACCCGCTCGAAGTAGAAACTAGTAACTCTTCTACGCTAATAGACGATTCTCTAAAATACGAGATAAGTAGCAACCAAACAAAACAAACCTTGGGATTGATTTCTTTTCTCTACCAGAGGTAGGAACTTACTCTTAGAAGTGCAGAGGTTATTCATATCTCGAGTATAATGAAGAGGAAAGGGAAGAGCCAGCCTTCTTTGCTATAGAGAGGGCATTTATTACTCAAACAAACGTAGTGCAGAGGGACTGTTTTCGCAAAGAAACTTAGGTATTTAGAAGCTTACGGGGACTTACTTTCTAACAAGGGATGGGATAACTCTATGAAAGAGGGTAGGTTTTCTTGATGGGCATTCCACAACTAGCTTATCTTACTTTGCGGATGGAACAACTCTAAGAAAGAAAAGAGGTACTTTGTGACTCTTATGGAGGTCAATCTTTCTCGAGCATAGCTAAGAGGGGATTGATTCTTTTTCTCTCTTATCGAGGTACTAGCTTCTATTTAAGCTTAAGAATTGCCGAGGTAAAACAATAACCTTAGGGATAACAAAGAGAGAATAAGAGGGCATCTTTACCAAGGAAGTCAAAACCACAAATGAATACCATACCTGCCTATTTTCTTTTCTAGATCAAACCTGCCTAGCCTAAATCAAACCTGCCTAGCCTAACCACAAATGAATACCTGCAATGGATCTTGGGATCTTGAGGTATCCTGCCTTACCACAAATGAATACCCACCTTGAGTTGAGAGATAGGTTCTGACTAGTGTTTTTAAATCTAGGTAGGCAGACCAAGGGTAACTCCTAGCTGGAAACTCCTAGCTGACGAGATAACTAGCCAACTTGAAACAAAAGAAACCGAGAAACTCACTGTCTTTGTTGATAAAACTAGTAGCTCGACTCTATATTATTTATTATAAAAGCTATTTCCTATATTAGATAAGTTATTGAATTCCCGAGGGAAAAGATAAACAAACCTTTTTTCTGGTACTTACTTTATTTGTTGAGAAACAAGGGTTGGGTTCTAAAGACGAAACCTTCTCTGGAAAGGCTAGTTTCCTTATCGTAACAATCATAAAAACAGGGAAATGTAACATTACAAAACAAGGTGTGTCAAAACAGCCCATTTTGAGTAGTTGAGATTTCCTCATTGGGCAGGAGTTCAAGGATGCTTCCAGAGATCTAGCTCACCTTTCTTCTTTACTTGTAGTTCTTTTAGCTTCTATTGAATTGCTTAATTGCCGATCTTATTGAAACAATAGATAGAAACCGAGAGGATGGAACAACTGCCAAAGAGAAAACTCCATATTAGCTTCTATTTCATTGCCTAGGTACAAAGGGACTCGAGTATAACGAAGAGGGATTTATGACTCTAGTTGATAGACTGCAGGTACTTACTTTCCCTTTCTTTGGTGTTAGCTTACTCGACTAGAGGGTTTGCTTACTCGAATTAGAGGAAGAGGGCCGTTGGCTCCAAGGGACGTTACCTCCGACGCATATAAATAACCTTAACTAGTAACCTGGGCATCACAACAATCAGAAAAAGAGCATAATTCAACAACATGACAAAACAAGGTCTTTCTTTTATATTGGTTTTCCTTGCTTTCCCTTGGTGAGAGCGGCTAAAGCCCTTGGTCTCTACGAGCCCAAGCGGCATCTTGCCCTTGTTCGTAGACCTAGCGGCTAAAGCCCTTGGTTCGTTTATACCTAGGGTTTGATTCTAACCGACAGTATTAATCAAATTAAGATAAATAAGACTTTACTGAGGTAGTCAATGCTTTGTTTTTATCAATTAGCTTCTTAACAAAGAGGATAAAATGGAGATTCTTGATGCTGCTTTCTATTACGATGCAGAGGGATTGGATTTCTTTCTCTTCAATAGGTTCATAAAGCGCTAGAGGGAGGAGAGGGGCGTAGGCGTAGTAGCTCGTTTTCCTAAGCTCAAAGTCCTAGTAAAGGAACGTAGTAATGAGGAGAGGGGCGTAGTTACTCCAGCATATATAACGAAGAGGGAGGATAGATCTCGACTTAGAGGGCCAACGGTCTCGAGTGATAACGAAGAGGTATTTATTACTCGAGCCCACCCTCTACCGATGCGGATGAGTCCATTTTCCCTCTACCGATGCTATTGAGTTAATATTTATTTCGAAGAGGAGAGGTTCTGGCTCGGCTCTCTTTCCCGACCAGAGAAGTGCCAGTAGAGTTCGATAAACAGGGATTTCTCGAGCGATCAAATGCATAGATAGGTATTCGTTGTGATTTCCACATCCTGCCCTTTTTACATTCGAAGTGTAATTAACTGCTTCAAATCTTCTCTTTGTTGACGCTAGCGCTTTTAGTGCGTTAGGGCTGGCTTTCTGGCTCTTTCACTCGAAGTGATATATAGTTTGAGTGAAGATTCGGGACTAGATACAGGTATCTATCTCACTCTATAAAGTCAAATAATAGATGTGTCGAGCGCGGGCATGCTTCGTCCCGTTCCTTCGCCCGCCGAGAGTTGTTAGTGCGGCGAACGCCCCTAATTCCATTCCACCTGGGGGTTTGCAAGCTATGGTGGGAAGTGAAAGCAAAGCAAAGAAAGGGAACCTGCCGGTGGATGGTGTTCATCAAAGGTAGGTCTGTAAGCTAAAGGGGATTGGATTCTCTCCTAGGACTTTAGCCCTAGCGTTGTTTTACCTAGGTCAAGGTGTTCTAGAGATTTATTGCTCGAATGAAATGAGAGGAAGGAGCTTTGGGACTTGCTCGTAGAGGTATTTATTTCTCGTAAGAGGTAAGCTTGCTTTACTCGGTAGAGGGACACCAAGTGACTCGACCAAAAGGGGGAGGGATTAATTCCTCGGTTTAAAAACACTAGCCCTAGGTCTTCTTTCTCTTTCCTAGGTCTAACTTTCCAGGGCTCTCTTCTATTCGTAACTAAAATCAGAGCAACTTGTCCGGCTCTCTTCGGAAAGAAAGGGCTATGCTTTCGGAACTCTCTTCGGGGCAAATGAGTACACTACCTTTTATCAGAGCAACTTGTCCACACGCTCAGAAACCTAAGGGAATTCCTATCTGAGGACGGGAGTACAACAGGGAAGAAGGTTGAGTGTTGGTGAGGACGGAGTAGCGTTGGCAAGGAATTCTATGGACGGGAGTACGAAAAAAAGGGAAGCAAAGGATACAGGAATGGTTGGTCTCGCTACTTGGTACCTCTCCTTTTAATAAATACCTCTTACGAGTCACTTGGGGTCCCTCGCAACAATCGAAAAAGTAAGTGAGAATGCTAATATTTGCTTGTCTTGAAAAAATGCATTGGATGGTAGGTAGGAAATAAATAGCTGATAGAGCTCAACAGAGGGTGCTCCTAGTTATACATACTGGTCTCACCTGCGCAAAATCCCAAGGGAAACGGGAGACATGGAGGGGTTATTGAAAAGCATGTGGAGGTCAAATGGCTTTCCACTGCCAGAACAAAAAGAGAGGGCGAGATCTAGCGAACCTCCTTTAGAGTACCTTTGTTTCAATACGAGAACTTCATACCTCCAGATAATGAACTAGAGAACTTCATACCTCTTGCCCCACCCGCAATAATAGAGGGTCAGATGTGATGCGGAGAAAAAAGAAGTTCGTTTGCTGGGGTCTTTCTTGTCTTATTGGAATAACACCAACAATTGGTTCTACCACTACATACAAATGTCCGGGGGGGGTAAGGGGCAAAAAAGTATCTTAGTTGGGTCTGTCTTAGGTTAGGATAGGATTAGTAGGAAAGAGATTAATGGCCGGTCTGGTCTTCTTTTCTTGGCCGTCCTTCAATGGCACATCTGCGACTTGCTATCAGGATGCTAACACCTGAGGAGTCGGAAAAACACTGCTACTAGGATGCCCGGGCATTGAGAAAAAACACTCGTTGGGTGCTGCTTCACTCTATCACTTTGCCTGACCAAGGGGCATCAAACAAAGAAAGAAAGTGCCATTGATAATGTGTTTGGAATGTCTGGCAGCTAGGATAGGGGTAGGTGCTAAAAGAAACTTGAATCAACAACTGAAACAAACTATGGTGACCCAGAAAAAAGATTGATTTCTCACCTGAGTAGCTAATAGGGCGCCGGGCAGAAATAAATGATATCTGGGATTTCCTAATTACTCGAGCAAAGCGTATACTGAGGTTTCCTATCCTTTGTCAAGAGATGTCCAAGCTAAGACAGAACCTTTGTCTAGCGACTAAGTCCCTTTGTTAAGTCCCTTTTTCGGAGTTCTTACCTTATGATTCTCTGTTGTTACCAGATTCCTTCGTTCAGAAGCTCAGTTTATTCTTATCCTTGATCCCCGGCATCCTAACAATCAGAAAAAGAGTCATATGTAACTGTCCTAACTGCCCATTTGGATTGGAGGGGCTTAAAGAATGCTTATCCCTTGGAGTGGTATTCTTTGTATTGTAAAACCTAAAACCTTGGCTTATACTTTCCATCCCCTTAGTTGTAATACCTTGGCTCTAACGACCTAGGGGACAAGGGAGGGACGTAGTTGGATATTATAGAAGCTATTTATAGAAAGAAGCTATTTCAGTCGAGCTATTTCTATATTTTATAGGCTATTTCAATGGGCTCAGAGGAACCTGTCTTTCAAAAGAGACCGACTTCTCTATGTACAATTTTTACTTACGGAATTAGAAGTAGCAAACAAAAGAAAGGAGGGATAAAAGGCGTTTTTCTTGGGTTAGGTTGGTCCCTTCCGAATGGGTTAGGTCGGTAACTGCCCTTGAAAAGGGTTCCGGTTGATCACATTGGGGTTCCTATCTTGTGAGTTGGTTTGGTTGCTGAGGGTCGGGTTGGAACCAGAAATGCCCTTTTGTTCGGTTGGTTTCCTTGGGACTAACCCCTGAACAGGATAATTCCGTATATCTTTGCATCATTCCAATAATCCAATAACGTTTTTCCTGAGGATTCATCTGGTTCACGAGTTGCTTCCCCATAGTCTGAGAAATAAGTCAACGATCGGTGTTCGGTCAACGCCAAGCTACACCTGCAAGCTACACTTGTTTGTTATGAAGGTCAACGCAATCCGGAACTACCAATAGTACTCGCTTTCATAAGTGCTTCTATATGTCTACATCAACAAAAGGTCAACGCACGACTCTCGCTAGCAACTCCAACTCTAGAGCACCATCCTTCGAGGTTTTTATTCTAGCTTCCCGAACTCTCTCAGCTACGCCTACTCGATGATGGCATGAGAGGAACAACAAAGCTCTCCGCTATCGCCATACGCTATATTCGCGCTATCTCTAGCACCAGGCCAGGTATTGTATTCTCTGCATCTGTCATCCATCCGTACGAGACAGACCTAGCTTCCCTACCTGCCTGTGTTTCGTTTAGCAACCGACTCATTCTCCTAGCAACTGGGCTGGGCCATCTGCACATGACATGCAAGACTAAGAGGATCGATGTATCTCCTCATTGGGGTGGATAGATCGACTAGGCAGGAACAGGAAGGCGGGCAGAAATGGAAACGTATGATTACTAGTTCGAAAGCAGTTGTCGCTGACGTTGAGGACACTGGAAGGATCGAAGAGAGCGCGGATGATGGAAAAACCAGCAAGCCAAACAGAGGGATTGGAATAGGGTGGTGGGGCGACGCGTGGCGACCACAGATCTGAGATATAAATAACGAGTAGAACGGTAGAGGCCGTCAGCATGACACCGTTCCCCAGAAAGACGGAAAAATGTAGGGTAGTGGCGACGTCTCGTCGCAAAAGAATAAAAACCTGAGCGAACGATGCGTTTAAATGGAGGGTAGGGCATTGGGAAGATGCGGAGGGCGACGCTAGGGGACGTCATATCGGAGCATAGGCAGGAGTGTTGAGCAACAAGAGGTTCAAATACGTACGCACCCGGAGTAGCTAGCAGGTGTCAAAGCCAATTGGCCGAAGTAGGTCAAATTAAGAGTGCAGCTTAGTGTGCGTGAGAGCTCAGAAGCTCTGAATAGGCAAAGGAGGAAGGGGATGGTGTTCAAAACGAATGCTGATGATGATGATTGAAGTAAGGGCAGATGGATGGAAAGTCTAAGACAAAGCGGTGGCGGTGAAGCAAGAAAGAGAACGAAGGTCACCGGAAGGATGCTCAGCATGACTCCGTGAATCGAATCTAGGTCAAGGTGTAGGACAGGAGACAAATCTGTTGAGGTTTCCGACGGCCAGGGAAAAGATTCCCCAGAAAGACGGAACAGCCAGCTTTGAAAAAGAGAAGATGCTAACAATGGGAAGGCGGATGGGAACAAGAGAAGGAAGGGAGTTGCTTGATTTAGTTAGGAAGGGAGGCAGGGAAGCAAGCAGAAGCTAGGAGCGAAGAAAGGTGAATAGGTCTGCGTCTGCGAACAAGGATAGGAGGAATGCGAAGAGAGGATGGAACAACTCGCTTCTATTTAAGCGATTGAATTCCCGAGGGACAAAGAATAACCCTTGGTTGGGATTGATTTCGAGAGGATTGAGGGAACGACAAGAATTAATGAAGATTGAAATGAACGAGAAAGATATGAACGAATGATAAATATGAATTGGGCGAATGAATGCCAAGGAATCCATCCAATCCGTATTTGGATCGCCTTTACCTGACCAACTACCTATCTTCGGTACGGGATACATAAAGAATAGATCTTTGTATCCTCTTAAGCCTATCACTTTGGTGTTTGCTGGGGATCCCATTTGCGTACCACCTGCTCTAGTTCCGCCCTTCCCGCAACTGGTACCTGCTTGCTTCCCTCCGATTCACTTCTCACCTCGTTTGAGGCCATGGCACCTCTAGAGCAAGGAATAAAGAAGAGTCAGAAATCCCTCTCCTTTTAGTCGAGCAAACAGGGCTCTTCCCTCGGGGCGAGAGAGAAATCCCTCTTCCTAACGCCATTCTATACCTAAGTGATAAAACGGATCTCAAAAGAAAGAATTCAATGCATTGGATGGAACAGGTCGATAAGAGGACTCTCTAAGCACAGGTTGCTTTCCGGTGAAACGAAGAAAGAGGTTATCTATATAAATCTATATAAGAAGTGAAACGAAGAGGTGCTTAGCCAGATACCAATCCTATCTACTACATGCTCGTGAAATCATCTAGGTTGGATAAAAAAAGGGACTCTCTAAGCACAGGTGGTAGGAACGAACTAGCTAGCAGAATTGCGAATCCTTCCCTCGATCCCGCGAAGCCGGTACCCTACCCTAACCTCGATCAAGCTAAGGATTCAAACCCCTCAAGGCTATATGCTGGATACTCCGTACCAATCTCTTTACGCTCCTTCTAAAGAAGCCGGTAACAACAGAGAATAAGAAGGGCGTCCCGGTACCTTGCTTCTATATAGAAATAGCTAATATGCTTATAGAAATAGCTTCTAAGTCCCTCTCCTTTTAGTCGAGTAACTCCGTACCTCTCTGGGCACTGGCTGACTCGAACAGGTATAGAGCTTGGTTTGATAAAGAAAGGTCTGGGGCGGATGCCTCCTAAACTCCTTTATTCTCAGCTAGGGAAGCTATAACCAAACAAAGGATTGATTCTCAGCTATAACCAAACAAAGACTTGAGAAAGCATCAATAGTTACGACGGGGAATGAAAGGAATGGGTGGCTAGCTAGTTCCTGGTGAGCCCGATAGGAGGTCCAAGCTTTCTCGCCCAAAGTAGGGCATCTATCTAGCTACTTTACGTACTAAAGAGAAAAACGCTAGGGACGAAGTGACTCAAACGTAGTGAAGAGGTATTTCTTTCTCGACTAACAGGAGAGGTAAGAGCCTTCTTTGCTCGTAAGAGGGCTACAGTCCATGGTTTAAAGGTTTCTCTTTGCTTTTTAGCTTTGGATGACAAAGATTTCATACCTAAGTATCCCTACCCTACTAACAACCTTCCTCCTTCAAGGCAGATAGATAATGATCCAACAAAGGGCTCTTAGAAGTTCAGAGGATTTCCTAAGCTCGACTAAAACGAAGAGGTACACTGTTACTCGAGCATATATATCTTCGGAAAAAGAGAAGCGATAAAACAAGAGGAAAGAAAGGTTCCCTAGATCCCGCCCAGATTATCTAATAGAGGTATTTATGACTCGAGTGAAACGAAGAGGAAGGAAAGGCATTAAGATGCCCAACACCCAGTCCCTAATAGCTGTTTTATACCCTCTTTCTGAGATATAAAGTACCTCCTTCAGTAAGAATGCCCTATTTCATAGAGTTATCCCAGCGTTGTTTTGTCCTTGGTTTGGATACCAAGCGTAGGGAATACCTTGGAATATAATCCCAAGTGTTGATAAACCTTGGGGTTAGGTCTGGGTTGTTCCGGTAACTGTGCCCAATCCCAGAGAGAAGAACTCAACTCTCCAATCCCTTTACCTTTAAGAAGAACTCTCCCCAGAGAGAAGAACTCTCCAATCCCAACTAACCATATTGGTATCTCACCCGCATAACCATATTGGTATCTCACCCGCTTGTGCAGGCCCTGCTCTCTTCGGAAAGAAAGACAATTATGGAACCTGTTGGAAAGAAAGTGTTGAGTAATGAGGTTATCTAGCTCGAGTAAAACCTTAAGGAAAGTGTTCAAAGGGAACAAGAACAATCAGATGCTATATACTCTTGCCATGAGGCAGCAAATCCAGAAGAGGAAGCCCATCAAGAAGACTAAGACCTGCCATGAGGAATCCAATCAAGAAGAAATACCCTGCCATGAGAAGACAAACCAAATCAAAAGA
>JAYMTR010000035.1:0-14891 GCA_036897985.1 Geranium sanguineum | reverse complement strand
ACGGATCGGAGCCCTTATGATGAATAGTGAATAGTGAATAGTACTTTTCGTGAATAGTAAACGGAAGACGATTTTAGAGCCGAGAGGGCTAAGGTACTGAACTGGGAAGTTGTATTTCACAAAATGAAAGCGTACATAACACATATTTTACACTCCCTTATATAGGGCAAGAGCACACAAAAGAAAACAAAGGCAAATATTCGGAGACACACAAGTCCGAATAAGACAAACTAAAAAAGAAAAAGAAAAACAGCTTTATAAAAGCTTGTCGGCCATGATTGACCTTTCATCATTCTTGCAAGCGTCATTGCTTACGTCATGGAGTCAGAAACGTCATTGCGTTCGTCATTACGCCTTATTGCGTCATGGCTTGCGTCTGGTTGTCATCTCTCGACTCTCGGCACTATGCAGTCCATAGTGGACTGTAGTCTGGATCCAGACCTTGCTCTCGGGTGTGACAGGTGTCTTGGAAGAGTCCTTCCATGAGCTTGTCTCTGATCTGCTGAAAAGGCTTCATAGAGGCAATGGATTTGAACTGGTGACTGTATCTCCAGCGTTTTAACCTTAGAAAGGTACTGATAGCCCTTTTCTTGAAGGTATTGAAGGTAGCATCACTTGTGATGAACTCACCTAGCTCCTCGCAGTGGCGAGAATATAGGAAGTGAGGATCAAATTCGAACTCTGCATCTTCCTCGTCTTCTTCTTCATTGACAAGCCAGCTGGCATGCCGGTCTTCATAAGATTCTCTCATGAGATGTTCAGCTCCCCTATTGAGATCTGCCAGTCTAAGGACAGCATTAAAGGGTTCTGTTGGCCCATCAAGGTTCATCCAAGCCAAACCCTCTTCCCATTGACCGCCATCATCGTCAATGTTTCCCCATAAATCGTCGGGGTTAACCTCATCATTGATTTCCATAGGTTGGCCTGCATATTCCAGGTCTTCCTCGTTGATAAGAGGACCATGATCTATCTCCATTTGCAGGTGGAAGTCTGGGATAGGATCATCAAGATCTGGGAGATCCCAGAATCTTTCTGCTGCTTCTTCATTGTAGAAGAGTATATCGCCATTGGCGTTTACTTGGTGAAGTCCTTCCTCATCTTCATAGATGATTTCTTCATCGCTATGGATGAATGGACGCTCTGCTGAGGCTTCAGAAGCTTCTTCCCCTGTATAACTTGGGGAGCCTTCAACGCTATCTGCGTCTGTCATTCTGCCGGATTTTTTCCCTTAGAGCAATTTGCTTCTTCAGTGGGTGTTGCAAAGTATTTTTGCTGCTGGCTGAGACCTTCTATTAAAGAGTCCCAGAAATCTCCCACAGTGGGTTCGTTGGGGTCCTGTGCTTCTCCTGCAAGGACATTATAGTAATTAGGACCAATTGATCCTTGAGAGACAATTTCCATGTTCTCGTCATCCCCCCCAATTTGCTGTTCGGGGAAAGCAAATAAGAATTGTTGCTTTGTGATGTCAAGAGTTCTGAGCATAATTTGCCCTTCATTGTCATTGGGAAATCTTTTCTGAAGATATTTCTTCAGTTGTGGAATTTCCATATGCTGGGAATGAGGATTTTTTCCTGCTTCGGCTTGGTCATTTTTAATGACTGTGGTGATTTTTGAAATCATGGCTTTGAGCCCATCCTCATTGATGTTGCTCCACCATTTACAGAAGAATAATCTTCTGAGGTAGGGAATTTCTAAATTATTTTTAGAAATATCAACCGAATATCTCCAGATCCAAGGAACTTGGAACTTGGCAAAGAATCTGAATTGACTCTGTTGGTAAATTAAGAGCTTATTAAGTTCTGTTACCAATGGAGAGGTTTCATACCAAGATTTGTATAAAACATCAAGTTCTTTGGGAAGAATCTCGACTGAAGGGCCAAATTTTGACCACCATTCAAAAAACCAGTTTGGAATGGTTTTATCCAGAATTTCTGGATTGACAGAGAAGAACCAAGAATGCTTATTCTTAGGGTTCTGATAATAGAATGCTTTCGTAAAAGCTTGAATATAATTCCAATAGGTAAAGTAAATATACTTTCCTTCTGCAATCTTAACAGCTTGATCGTTGTTAGGATTTAGACCCCATTCACTGGGTAGAAGTACCTTGTTAATGTGGCACTTGCTGAAGTTTATAAAACTTTCAGAATTATTATTCTGATAATGATGGGTTATGGTTACTGATCCAGTGACGGTAAGCAAGACCTCAAGGTTAGGCCTGGCTTCGCCCTGCAAACCAGGAAACCCTCTATTGCCCAGATATCTGGTAGAGAGGGACCAACCATCTGATGTCATATTGACATCATCATCTTCTAGATGAATAATGTGCTCAGTAATGGGGTTTTCCCAATACTCTTTATCCGGCCTATTAGGCGGAGCACTATTAGAAACAGCATCCCTGAAGGACGTCGATGCTGAAGAAGAAGGAATGTCCTTCTTGGCCGCTTGGGCCGAAGCTTGTGGCCTATTAGGCTGGCTTCTGAAAGTAGTCCAGTCTCCTATAAGGGGAACTGTTGTCTCTGGACGAGGTAGCCTATGGTTACCTCCTCTGCCACGACCTCCTCGGCCGCCTCTGCCTCTATTAGGGCCGCTCATTGTCCCTGCAAGAACTCGCGGGTTAGAAAATCCGCTAGAGAATTATTTTCTCCTTTTATATGCTGAATTTCAAATTCAAAGCATGCAAGCTGGGCTTGCCATCCTGCAAAGATATGTTTTGCAACAAGATTTTTAACATCTTTTTCAATTATAGATTTAGCAGAGCTACAATCGATTCGTAACAAGAATTTCTTATTTAACAAGTCTCCTTGGAACTTGGTGATGCACTTAACAATGGAGAGCATCTCTTTCTTGATTGTAGAATATTTTAATTGGGTTTCATCCCACTTACCTGAAGTAAATCGGACAAGAACTTCCTTAGAAGTTTCGGGCATAACTTGCTTGAGTATGCCACCATAGCCTTCGTTCGAGGCATCAGTTTCAACTATTTTGAAATAGCTAGGATTAGCTAAGGATAAACAGGGTAATTGTTTAACTCTGGTCTTGATTCTTTTGACTGCTTCAGAGTGAGCAATAGACCAAGGTTTAGGGTTTTTCCTAAGTCTGGCATAAAGAATGGCAGTGTCTTTGGCCAGATCTTTATAATAGTCTGCAATATAATTGAGACTACCCAAAAATCTTTGTAACTGCTTAGTATCACTAATGCAGTCGGGGAACTTAGAAGCAAATTCTATACTTCTATCGATGGGAATAATCTTTCCTTGTTCGATCATGTGACCCAGAAATCTAATCTTGGTCTGAAATAGCTTCATCTTGGGAGCAGATAAAACTAAGCCATTAAATTTAACAGCATTTCTAAAAATTTTTAAATGCTTTTCATGCTGTTCAATAGTTTTAGAAAATACTAAAACATCATCGATATACACAATTATAAATTCTGTATAAGGATTAAAAATAGAATTCATAATATTTTGAAATTCAGAGGGGGCATTCTTAAGCCCAAAAGGAACGACATTCCATTCAAAGTGTCCAAAAGGAACAGTGAATGCAGTCTTATATTTATCCGATTCATTAATTTGAATCTGCCAATAGCCCGATTTCATATCGAACTTGGAAAAGATTAAGGCACTATACAGCCTATCTAACAAGTCTTTCTTGTTAGGGATCGGATATCTGATCCATTTAAGCACCTTATTAAGGGGCTTATAGTTTATGACGAGTCTAGGAACTCCTCGTTCCTGCTCAGCTGCGTTATTAACATAAAACGCTGTACAGCTCCATGCTGAATGAGAAGGTCTAATTAAACCTTTCTTCTGCAGAGATATAATCTCTTCTTTACATAGCTCAAGATATTCATCATTCATCTGAGCTGGTCTAGCCTTGGTAGGAATATTTTCTTCCTTGAAATCATCGATATAAGGAAGAGAGATAGAATGGGTTTTTCTATTCCAGAAAGCTGTAGGAAGATCATTACAAACTTCCTCAGTGAATTGGTTGTTAATCATTTTAACCTTTCTCTGAATATCACTCTGATTTAATTGAGTGTTAATATTTAGGGTCTGTATTTCATGCTTAAGAAAACATAATTGGTTTTCTTTATTCATAAGAATATTTCTGACCTCATTCAACATTTTTGTCTGAGGGTCAGTGACGAATTCAAATTTAATTCTTCTACCATTTATTTTGGTAGTGATACCAGTAGTATCGACTCTTCTAAGAGGAAAGATACTATGTAAGAAGGGGTTACCCAAGATAATTCTATGGGTAATATCCTTGATAAGGATAAATGGTGCAGAGATACAAATTCCTTGCTTACATATATAAGCTTTAGGGAGTTTGTATTTAATACGGAGCTTATCTCCTCCTGCCTGAGTAAGACTTTCATTAGTCTTCTCAAAGTATCTAGTAGGAATAATTCCTTCTTGGATACAGTTCTGGTCAGCACCACTATCTACCAGAACAATTTCATTATGAAGGATGAAATCTTCATCAATCATAAGGGTTACCTTAGTGTACCATCTTTGAGATGTTACTTTGTTTATTAACTGCAGGTAACTAGTGGTTTGACTCGAGTCAAGACTTTTTATGACCGCGTCAAGGTAACTATCTTTGCTAGTACCGACAATTTCAAGAGAGACTTCATTGTCCTCTTCTAAGGGCGTTTTGCCTTTAGTATTAAAGGATTGTTCCTCAAGGGTAACAATTCTTTGTATCATATCATTATTGATACGTTTGATCTGACTGATTTCAGATTTTAATTGGTTTACTTCTCTTCTAAGATCATTAGTTGAGACAGGAGTCTCTTTGACCTTAGAGTTTTGAAATCTTCTAAGGATTTCACTCATTTGGTAAGGGGCCTCGTTTATAATTAAAGGAGGTTGTTCCTTAGCTTTATCAATTTTGATAAATTTTTCAAGAATAATTTTCTTGAGTTGGGGATCAGAGATAGAGTCTATAAGATCTATGATTTTCTCTTGATCTCCTGAGAGAACGTTGAGACCGTTCATCTCTACAATAGACTTCCAGTAATTAAGAGCATTACATTGACAATTATTTTTGTCGCTGTTTGAGCTACTGGATGAAGAATCATGAATTTCATGCTCTTCTGAAGAAATTTCTGCTTCTGAAGAAATTTCTGCTTCCTCAGTATCTGAGGGGTAGAGAATAATTTTTTCTAATTTTGAACGTAATTGTTCATCTTTAATTTCATTGATTGCTCTTCTGGCCCTTGTCCAACATTGGCTGGCATAGTGACCTTTTTTGCCACATTTGTGGCATCGGACGTTAAGCATATTAGCTTTGTCCTTTCCCTTCCGGGGATCTCTTTCCCGGTAATCGTCCTTATTAGGACGTCTGTGGCGAGGATATCTTTTCTTATGGTCATTCCTATAAGGTTCCTTGATAGGGTATGACCTGAACTTCTTATAAGAAGTTTTACCTCTTTTTTCTTTGGATTTATGTCCAGGAGGTTTAGGGGTTTTACCTAAATCAAAAGCAAATTGGTTACAAAAGTCACCCATTTGATGCTTTTCTGTAACCCTTTGTTTCTTAAGTTGATTCTTAAGTTTTATATCGTTACATAGGTTTAATCCTTCTGTAACGCAGATATTCATTATCTGACCATAGGTGAGGTTTTCGTAATCAATATTGATTCCGTCACCTTGGGAGGTTATAAGTTTTTGTCTCACCTTTTCAGCAAAGAGGTGGGGTAAGCCATCTACAAATTTGGCTTTCCAGTGTATCGCACTAGGGTCACTAAGAAGGAAAACCCTAGATAAGAAGGTGTCCTTATACCATCTATAATGAGATAAAGTAGGGCACCTAAGGTTGTGAAGCAGGGTGCTAATTCTAGTACCCGTTGGCTGATTTTCTCCCATAAAATGATGGAGAATGGCGAGACACAGGGTGTACACTGCATCCTCTTGTATGGTGGAAGTTTCCATATCATTTTCAGTTTTTATGACCACTTTAGTGTGGTCTATAATTTCATTTCTTTGTTCAGTGGTGAGATAAGAGTCCCACCAGCCCCGAAGTTGGCCAACAAAGCCTGCAACTATAAAAGTCGCAATGGTTCGGTCAGTGTTGCCGTGTTGTTTGGCAACTGTGGAGTACATAGACATCCTATGAATGACATCCATTATTTGTTTGTCATTTAGGCCATCGATTTTCCAATCATAGATAGCCCTACCCGCATAGGAGTTTTGGGAAGGTTCAGGTTCTTCTAGAAGAACATCTTGAGGGGAAGGTCTCTTGTAATAATATTTTTCAAGAGGTTTAGACCTATGCATAGCATTAACCCCGCATTGTTCAGCAAACATATCAGATATTTTATTAATATCTTCAGTTTGGCTAGAGTCATCTGACTCTGATTCAGAGTCAGTAGGAGTTTTATCTGGTTTAGATATAACTCCAAGCTTAAGACCTTTAAGCTTATTATCAAGAATACTGGCAAAATCAGTATTCGTTTCCATTTTATACCCCTGAATATCTGGGGGTGGATAAATCATAGGAGACTCTTTTTTAAGAGGGATTTTAGTAATTTCCTCTTTCTCCTTATTCATTTTTTCCAATATTTGTTGTTGCTGGACAATATGTCTTTTAACAACTTGGTGAACGGCGGACAATTTGTCCTGTAAAGCCATCATTTGTTCACCTAAACATACCAAATAAGTATTGGTATAATTTTGGGATCTTATTAGAGTATTTAATTCTCTAATAGTAATTCGATCCGCTTCTAGCGCTTGAAGCCTGGTGTAAGGCGAGGCTTCAGTGCTGCTTCCCAGAATAATATGTTGTTCTGGGGGAAAAGCAGAGCTAGACTTATCGCCTGCTACTGTTTCCCAGCTGTGTTCGATAACTAAAATATTTTTAGCTACCTGATTTGCAATATATGTTGCAAACCATGTGACAAAAGATTTGATGTCACCTGTTTGGTTTAAATGAGAATAATATTTCTCTTTGAAATCCATGAGTTCTTGTTCCGAAAATTTTTTGAAATACCATTTTCTGAACGCAGCATGTTTTTCTTCTTTAAATTCTTCATTAAGAATTTTCCTGTAAATACTTCCTTTAGTGAATTTAATCATTAATACTAAAGTTCATTTCAGAAGGAGTAGGATCATTTCTACTGTGGCTATCGTTATTACGATAGATTCCATAAGGAATTTGATTATTGCTGATTCTGATATTATCAATTGTTTCTCTATCTCTATCATTAGAAATAGAAGCTCTTGATTCAAGAGGAGTGGGAAGTCCAGAGGGCTGACCATAGAATCTGCTAGAATTAGATCTAAATTTGATTCTTCTATGGTTATTGAAGGTGATAGCTATATCTCCTTCTTCAGTCTGGACAATCTGATCAACTTCTTGGTTGATCACAGGTTCAGGCTCAACTATTTGAGGAAGGGTCCAGTCTTCGGGAAAAGTAATTTCTTCCCACTTAATTAACTTATTGGTAGCTATATTTGAGCTTAATAAGTTTGTTTGGACCATAGTCGTGCTTCCTGAAGTAGGAAACTGCTTGACGTGAGGGGTCAAGGTATGAAGAAGTTTATAGTATATCCTATAGGATACAGCTATAACTTCACTACCAGGTTTAAAATTATAACCCTTGGTTTGGACCGTCAGTTGCATAGCATCTGTAATATTTATATCGGTCATAGATAAGCTTAAATTAGGGAAAATATTAAAATAGACTGGTCCATGACAAAGACTAGTCTCGACCATAGCAGCCAAAGACTGCTTAAAGTCATTACACCTTCCATCCCTTACATGAGCAAGGATACAGGCATTCATGCCGGGAAGTGTAAGAGGTTTAAACGAGACTTGAATTAAGCCTATATGTAAAAATTTATACTTCTTAAATGGAAGTATATCTCTTGAATTTAAGAGATTTATGGTCTGTCTCTGGGTAGACATGCGGAACGTATGTTCCATGGTTTTTACAGCTAAAGCTGTAAGCCTGCTGAATAGTCCCAGATGGTAAATAGTTCCGGGGCTTTCTCTAGGAATAGTCCACTTATCAAGTTGATCTATACCTCTGGGGAATATGGCTAATTGACCATTTTTAAATAATTCTTCTTGGTGATTATCATCACCAGCATGCTCATTTATCACAGACATAATATCTGATCAAGATGTTGAGGTTGGTAGGTATTCAAGAACTTAGATTAATCTGAAGTTTCAAGTCAAGATTCTTCTTAGTATGCTGAAAGTTTGAGAAGCCACAATCAGAACAAGTTTTGACCAAACAATCCTTCAAAAAGCCGGAAAAAGCTGCCTCTGCTTTGGGTCTTACGCACATCGGCACAAGGACGACACCAAAACAGGTTTTGATTACTAAACGGGCTTTCAGCATATTAAAAAGAATCGTATTATCAAAACTTCATATTAATTCAAATCTTGAAATCTTACCACTCTCAACAAAACGATTTAGCTAATGCAGAGCATTAGCAGTGATAGAGGTATACCTTTCCCTCCTGAAATGACGGATCGGAGCCCTTATGATGAATAGTGAATAGTGAATAGTACTTTTCGTGAATAGTAAACGGAAGACGATTTTAGAACCGAGAGGGCTAAGGTACTGAACTGGGAAGTTGTATTTCACAAAATGAAAGCGTACATAAACCATATTATACAAATCCTTATATAGGACTGGAGAAAGCAAAACAAGCACACAGAAATGAAAACCGGAACATGGTTTTCAAAAGAAAAGAAAAAGAAAAAGCATAAAGTAAAGCTTTATAAAAGCTGTCGGGCACTGAGGCGGGTCACTGTCCTTCAAGCGTCATTGCTTGCGTCACGATTCCAGAATCGTCATTGCTTGCGTCACTACTGCCGTAAACGTCATTGCTTACGTTCATGCATACCATTGTGTCATGGCTTACGTCATGATGACACTTTTCACCGCTTCTGGTGGGTCAGGCAGTCCAGATTGGATCTGCTGTCCAGCTTGTGCTTGAGCTGGCTGCCGATGTGCCTGCGCCGGCTTTCACCTTCTGACCTTCTTCGAAGGTATGCTGGTTTTCTTTGAAGAGCTCAAGTTTGAGCTTATCCCTGATGAGTTTGTAGGGATGAACCAGAGCAATTTCTCTGAACGTGGTGCTGTATCTCCACCGCTTTAGCCGCATAAACGTACTGAAAGCCCTCCTTTGGTAGAGGTAGAAGGTGGCAGGGCTCCTGATGACTTCTAAGAGGTCTTCACTGTATCGCCTATACAGGTAGTGAGGATCGAAGTCGAAATCTTCATTTTCCTCGTCTTCTTCATCATTGTCAAGCCATCTGGCGTGTCGCTCATCGTATGATTCGCGCATGAGATGTTCGGCCCCTCTATTGAGACCCAATAGATCAAGAACGGTGTTGTATGGCTCCTCAGGAACGGCTGGATTCATCCAGTCAAAGCCTTCAACCCATTGCTCTCCATCGTCGTCAATGTTTTCCCATAAATTGTCGGGATTGACATCTTCCTCTATGATTAGAGGACCGTCATCGATCTCCATATCTATGACGTTAGCATCTTCTTCATAGTTTTGGATTTGAAGGTGGAAGTCTGGGATAGGATCGTCCAGATCTGGGAGGTCCCAAATACCTTCTTCAGCTTCGAGATTCCAAAATCTTTCCGCCGCTTCTTCATTATGGAAGAGTACTTCACCGTTTGCGTCGACTTGGTGGATTCCTTCTTCATCACTATAGATGAGTGGGAGTTCTGCTGCTAGGTCTGATGTAGTGAGACTAGCTTCGTCTCCAGAATATCTTGGAGAACCATCATTGCTTTCTTCTTCCATCAGATTTCTGGACCTTTTCCTTTAGAAGAGCAATTTGCTTCTTCAATTGTTTTTGAGCAATATTTTTGCTGCTGGCTGAGGCCCTCTATAAGGGAGTCCCAAAAGTCTCCAGGAGTGGGCTCATTTGGGTCCTGTGCTTCGCCTGCAAGGACATTATAGTAATTAGGACCAATTGATCCTTGAGAAGCTGTTTCCATGTCCTCCTCCTCCCCTGCCATTTGCTGTTCGGGGAAAGCAAATAAAAATTGCTGTTTCATTATGTCAAGAGATCTGACCATAATTTGGCCTTCTGACTCATTTGGATATTTTTTCTGAAGATAATACTTCAGTTTTGGAAGTTCCATGTGGCTAAAACTAGGAGTTTTGCCAACTTCTGCTTGATCATTTTGAATGACCGCTGTGATTTTATTAATCATGGCTTTGAGACCATCTTCATTGATATTGGTCCACCATTTACAGAAGAATATTCTTCTAAGACATGGAATTTCCAGTTTGTCTTTAGCGATTTCTACTGAATATCTCCAAATCCATGGAACTTGGAATTTGGCGAAGAAGAAGAAAACGCCTTGTTGGTAAATAAGAAGCTTATTAAGCTCTGCCACCATGGGGCTGGTTTCATACCAAGATTTGTATAAACCATGAATTTCCTTAGGAAGGATTTCAGTTGACGGGCCAAATTTTGACCACCACTCATAAAACCAGTTTGGAAGAGGTTTTTCCAGAATTTCTGGATTAATAGAGAAAAACCAAGAGTGCTTGTTCTTGGGATTCTGATAATAAAATGCTTTGGTAAAAGCCTGGATATAATCCCAATAGGTAAAATAAATATATTTTCCCTCAGAAATCTTAACAGCTTGATCGTTGTTATGATTTAGACCCCATTCACCGGGTAGAAGTACCTTGTTGATATGGCACTTACTGAAGTTTATAAAACTCTCAGAATTATTACTCTGATAATGATGAGTTATGGTCATTGACCCTGTAATGGTAAGAAGGACCTCAAGATTAGGCCTTGCTTGACCATGAAGGGCAGCATATCCTCTGTTCCCCAGATATCTGGTGGAAAGAGACCAACCATCTGATGTCAATTTGACATCCTCATCTTCTAAATATATAATGTGCTCAGTAATGGGATTTTCCCAATACTCTTTTTCTGGCCTATTAGGCGGAGCAACATTAACAGCGGCATCTTTATAAGATGTCGAAGCTGAAGAGGAAGAAGGAGCTTCCTTCTTAGCTGTCTGAGCAGAAGACTGTTGCCTATTAGGCTGGCTTCTGAAAGTAGTCCAATCTCCTAGGAGAGGGACTGTCATCTCTGGTCGAGGTAGCCTATGGTTACCTCCTCGGCCACGACCTCCTCGGCCGCCTCTGCCCCTATTAGGGCTGCTCATGTTCCCTGTAAAAATTCGCGGGTTAGAAAATCCGCAAGAGAATTATTTTCTCCCTTAATATGCTGAATATCAAATTCAAAAGCTGCAAGCTGAGCTTGCCAACCTGCAAAAATATGTTTTGCAACAAGATTTTTTACATCTTTTTCAATTATAGATTTGGCTGAACTGCAATCAATTCTTAGCAAAAAAAATTTGTTTAACAAATCTCCTTGAAATTTGGTGATGCATTTAACAATCGAAAGCATCTCTTTTTTAATTGTCGAATATTTTAATTGGGTTTCATCCCATTTACCAGAGGTAAATCTTACTAAAACTTCTTTAGAAGTTTCAGGCATAACTTGTTTAAGTATGCCGCCATAGCCTTCATTAGAGGCATCGGTTTCAACTATTTTGAAATAGCTGGGATTAGCCAGGGAAAGACAAGGCAAACATTTGACCTTAGTTTTTATTTTCTTAACTGCCTCAGAATGGGCATTAGACCAAGGTTTAGGGTTTTTTCTAAGTCTGGCATAAAGGATAGCAGTGTCCTTAGCCAGGTTCTCATAATAGTCTGCAATATAATTGAGACTTCCTAAAAATCTCTGTAACTGCTTAGTATCACTAATGCAATCAGGAAATTTAGAAGCAAATTCTATGCTCCTATCAATGGGAATAATTTTTCCTTGTTCTATCATGTGACCTAAAAATCTAATTTTGGTCTGAAAAAGCTTCATTTTAGGAGCAGATAAAACTAAACCATTAAATTTTACAGCATTTTTAAAAGTTCTTAAATGTTTCTCATGCTGTTCAATAGTTTTAGAGAATACTAAAACATCATCTATATACACAATTATGAATTCTGTATAAGGGTTGAAAATAGTATTCATGATATTTTGAAATTCAGAAGGGGCATTCTTGAGCCCGAAGGGAACAACGTTCCATTCAAAGTGTCCAAAAGGGACAGTAAAAGCAGTTTTGTACTTATCAGATTCATTAATCTGGATCTGCCAATAACCTGATTTCATATCAAATTTAGAAAAGATTAAAGCACTGTATAATCTATCTAACAAATCTTTTTTGTTCGGTATTGGGTATCTAACCCACTTAAGCACCTTATTAAGGGGCTTGTAGTTGATCACCAACCTAGGAACACCTCGTTCCTGCTCAGCTGCGTTATTAACATAAAATGCAGTGCAACTCCAGGGAGAATGAGATGGTCTAATTAAACCTTTCTCTTGGAGAGATATAATCTCTTTCTTGCACAGCTCAAGGTATTCATCGTTCATCTGAGCTGGTCTGGCCTTGGTGGGAATTTGGTCTTCCTTAAAATCATCGTTATAAGGAAGAGAGATAGAATGAGTCTTTCTATCCCAGAAAGCCGTAGGAAGGTCATTACAAACTTCCTCAGTGAATTGGTTATTAATAACCCTAATTTTTTCCTGAATATTATTCTGCTTTAGCTGAGTATTAATATTCCAAGTGTGGATTTCTTCTTTAAGGAAACATATTTGTTTTTCTTTGCTTAAGAGAATATCTCTAACCTCATTCAACATTTTTGTTTGAGGGTCGGTAACAAATTCAAGTTTAATCCTTTTACCACCAATCTTTGTGGTAATTCCTGTAGTATCAACTCTTCTTAAAGGGAAGATACTATGCAGGAAAGGATTTCCCAGGATGATTCTGTGGGTAATATCCTTAATGATGATGAAAGGAGCAGATACACAAACTCCCTGCTTACAAACATAAGCCTTAGGTAATTTATACTTGATCTGGAGTAGATCTCCTCCAGCTTGGGTAAGACTTTCATTAGTCTTTTCACAGTATCTTGTTGGAATTATGCCTTCCCTGATACAGTTTTGGTCAGCTCCACTATCAACCAAAACAATCTCATTATAAAGGATGAAATTTTCATCAATCATAAGGGTCACTTTAGTGTACCATCTTTGAGAGGTAACTCTGTTTATTATTTGAAGATAACTAGTAGCTTGGTTAGGGTCAAGATTTTTCATGGCTGCTTCAAGGTAGCTATTGCTATTGGTCCCTATAACTTCGAGAGAAGTTTCATTATTTTCTTCTAGAGAGACTCCTTTTGAGATATTGTCAAAGGATTGGTCTTCTAGCATGGTTAATCTGAGTAACATGTCTTTATTGCTACTCTTAATCTGACTAATTTCAGATTTTAGCTGATTAACTTCTCTTCTAAGATCATTGATCGAGACCGGAGTCTCTTTAGTCTTGTTCTTAGACTGTTGAAATCTTTTAAGGATCTCGCTCATTTGATAAGGAGCCTCTTTTATTAAAAGAGGTTCTTTAGGATGGCTTTCCTTAATAAATTTTTCAAGAATATTTTTCTTGAGAATAGGATCCGTGATGGAATCGACCAGATCTATTATTTTCTTCTGGTCTTCAGAGATAACGTTGAGACCATTCATCTCAACAATAGACTTCCAATAATTTAGAGCATTGCATTGACAATCATTGTTGTCGTTATCAGAGCTACTGGATGAAGAATCATGACTTATTTCTTCTGAAGAAGTTTCTGCTTCCTCATTATCAGAAGGATAGAGAATAATTTTCTCTAATTTAGAACGTAATTGTTCATCTTTTATTTCATTGATTGCCTTTCTGGCTTTTGTCCAACATTGGTTGGCATAATGACCTATTTTACCGCAACTATGGCAACGGATGTCAAGCTTATTAGCTTTGCCTTTTCTGGGGTCTCTAGACCAAGATTTATCCTTATTAGGACGTTTCTTGCGGAAATTATTCCTCTTATGGTCTTCTCTAAATGGTTCCCTATTAGAGTATGACCTGTATTTTTTATAAGAGGTCTTGACCCTTTTATCTCTAGACTTATGTCCTGGAGGCTTAATGGGTTTTCCAGTACTAAAAGCAAATTGATCGCAGAAATCACCCATCTGATGTTTTTCTTTGCCCTTTTGCTTTTTTAACTGATTTTTCAGCTTTATGTCATTACATAAGCTGAGACCCTCGGTAACACAGATATTTATGATTTTGCCATAGGTGAGGTCTGGGTAATCAATATGGGTACCATCGTTCTCAGATCTGAGGGTTTTTCTGACCCTTTCAGCAAAGAGGTGAGGTAGGCCATCAATAAATTTGGCTTTCCAGTGACTACTTCCTGGATCATCTAACTGGTAAATTCTAGCCAAAAAAGTGTCTTTATACCATCGAAAATGGGATAAAGTTGGGCATCTAAGGTTTTGTAGAAGAGTACTAATTCTTTCTCCTACTTGCTGATTTTCTCCCACAAAATGGTGGAGAATAGTGAGACACAGTGTATAAACTGCATCTTCTTGAGTGGTAGCCACTTCTTGATTATTTTCTGTCTTGACCACAACCTTAGTGTGGTTCATGACTTCATCACGTTGTTCTTGGGTGAGATAGGCATCCCACCAGCCCCTAAGTTGGCCGACAAAGCCAGCAGTAATAAATGATGCAATAGTGCGATCAGTATTACCGTGTTGCTTAGCAACTGTAGAATACATAGTCATTCTATGTATTACGTTCATGATTTGCTTATCATTAAGCCCATCAATATTCCAGTCATAGATTGCTCTTCCAGCATAAGAGTTCTGGGTAGGTCCAGGCTCTTCTAGAAGAACATCTTGAGGGGAAGGCCTCTTGTAATAATATTTTTCTAGAGGCTTAGGGTCGTAAATATTATTTACTCCACACTGTTCAGAAAACATCTTGGATATTTCATTAATATCCTTATCTTGGC
>JAYMTR010000034.1:0-14972 GCA_036897985.1 Geranium sanguineum | reverse complement strand
ATTCTACGGGCAGTTGGACTTAGCTTTCCCGGGCACACACTGCGCAAGATTTTCTCATTCTTCGCCCCCTGAATCTAGAACTACTATTCAAAGCATCTTGAAGTGGTGTTTGCTCCTTTCCATTTAGTTAGACAAGCGGCGTTCGCTCACCTGAGCTCACATAGTTCTAAATAAAACTGTACCCTTCGTTAGATCACAATAGTTGGTGAGGTTGGTGAGGTCTAACGAGCCTTAGGTACGCAGTCCTCCCACAGACTGCAAGCTGGCATGAACCAGACCCTAGTGTAAGAACCGATTAAGTAAGCTTTGCAGGTTTGACAGGTACGACCTTTTCCAAGAATGGGAAATGTGTAAAGCAAACCAACCCATAGAAGCTATTTAGCCTTTGCCTCGGATTGCTATACAATCTCTTTCCCGAACTGTTCACTATTGTTCCTAGAAAGAGGGATTTATTACCTGTTTTGTCAGCTACCAAACCCTATACTGTCCGACCATGCAGAAAGAGGGCATTACAGAAGTCTACCGTGTACCCGGAAAGAGGTCCAACGGTGATACCTATTATGGAGTTGCTTCCTTCTCTTGTTCCTCCCGTGGTATTTGGAAATTGTATACAACAAGCGAAGAATAAAGAGATACCGTTCGTTTTTGAAAAAACTTCTTGAGAGTCCACTATGGATTCAATCCTGTGATGAAAGAAAGCCATCACTCGACTGCTAACCCTTAGAGAGCCTGTGTTTAGTTTAGCAATTGAAGTTTGCTTCCTACCTCCTTGCTTGGCATACTTGGTCTGCGAACAAGGAAAGAACAGGACTACTAAAATCAGCAACCACTTCTAAGAAACTTCGTTCACACAAATGGTTTCTAAGAAAGAAAGGACGCGCTCTTTGCTGAACACTTTCCGGTCCGGAATCATGGGTGTAGGTTCAAAGATGAATACGAGCTCTAGCTCTTCTTGTCTTGATAGTGAGGACCTTACCCTACGAAATACCTGCAGTCTAGTAAGTGAACATCACAGAACATGACCTAGCGGAGGAATGGCTTGATAAGCGAACTGAAACATCCGAAAGCAAGGGCGAACTAGTATCAGAAGCTTGGGTAAGAATACGCTTGGGTATCAGGGTAAGTCACTCAGTGCTCCATACGGGGTAAATGACAGCAGAATTATCGCACTACAATCTCCCGAAAAAAAAACATAGCTAGGATAGGAAACTCTAGGAAAGAGTTAAGGAAAGCAAGTAGCTAGGTCAAGGTGTAGGACAGGATACAAATAACTAAGTGGGATAAGAAGAATGCTCTCGTAGCCAGGTCCTTTAACACCCCAGCTAATCCAGACCGATAGCATCCAGCTATCAAGGTTCACCGCAGCTACCATATCATTCGGTAAAATCCTCAAGAAGCTAGTTGTAGGTTCCTGGATAAAAAAAAGTATTTACTGCTTACGGTCTTTCCTCAAGAAGAGATATAAATAACCTCTAACCGAGCAAGGGATAGTCCTCCCCTCTCTGAGGCACGAGTGACCGCAGAGAAGAGAGCTCGGGTAAAAAGAGCTCCCCAGCTCAAAATCAATCTAAGAAAGAAAAGAAAGGCAACAGCGCGACAGGGAAATAGCGTATATAACAGATTTGTAGCTTTGACGGACTAGAGTATTCTTTCTACTCTTTCTTAACACGTAGAGAGGAACAAGGTTCACGAAAACCACTGGAATCGGTTGGTAGCATTGATCTGTCAGAAATCATCCCTCTCTAAGGCTAGAACTACTTCTAAACAAGGAAAGCTACCAGTCTAGGGAAGGGAAAGCTAGGGACAAGAAAGCAAAAGTCTAGGGAAGGGAGGAAAGAAAGACAGTACCAAGATACTTGCCCAAATGAAACGAAGAGGAAAAAAGAAATAGCAACTAATCTCATCTCGTAGACTAGCTCCAGCTACCAAGGGGGGAATCTTGGACAATGGGCGAAAGCCCGATCCAGCAATATCGTCCAAACTCTGGGGTCTACGCCAATTCTGCCATTTGGGAGATCGGGAAAGAGAAGAGAGAGATGCATAGATCCTACGGACCTGGGGTCTGGTAGGGATGCTAGGTCAGAGAGGGCCGCGGGTTCAAAACCGTACAGGAAAAGTCTTCATCTATCGGGCGGGAGACATGGTCATGCGGGAAGGGAAAGCTAGGTCGGACAGGGATAGGATTGCATTAGCGATTGGATGCTATAGCGCTTAAGCGTACTGAAGAAACAAAGGAAAGGAAGCAAGTCCAGGTAGTTAAGCTAGCGATACGATTGGATGGATTCTCTCTATAGCTATAGATTCGAATTCTCTCTAGCAGGGAAACTGATCACAGAGGGATTTCTTATCTTATATTCTAAGAAACAAGGTTTCACAGAAAGCAACATTCCTAGCTCGACAGAGAGAGAAAATCGTCGGGGAGCTTCAATGATTCTGGTATGAATCCCCGTCCCTAACTTCTGAGGTGGAGCTAGGAAAGAAAAGAAAAACAAGCAAAAGAAAGGTACGTTGGAAAGCTTGATGGAACAACTGTCGGTGGAATCCTCATAAGATAAGAAATTAGCTGAGAGACTAGGATGGTGAACTGAACTCATGCATCTAATCAAAAAAACAGCAAAATGGGGAAAAGGACTCAAAAACCGTTTCCTCAAGAAGAGAAATAAACCCAAAGGACTCATCCAGCAAGGTGAAACGAGGAAATGCGCCAAGATGTTCGCAGACCAAGATCTCTCCAAGGGCAAAAAGCAGAAGACTGGGAGAGCTATGCGCTAAAGGGTGGAACAAGTCCATCGTCGCATAGAACAAGAGGCAGAGCCAGAAAATCGAGGACATCAGACAGGGAAGGAAAGAATGAACAAGTTATGCCCGGAACTCGGAGGTGATCATAAACCCTAGCCTCCGCCCAAAGAGCCTGGCCCGAGAGACGAGTAGCTACCAAGACCAAGACAGACAGCCGGACAGGCAAGCAAACTCCATTCTCAAGACAGACAGACAGACAGACAGAAGCAGAACACCGCCGTAGAGTAGCGATAGGAAAACACAGGTTTGCTTCCGGAACTCGGAGGTTAGAAAGCAGGTAGCGTGCGGCATGCGGCATACAAGCAGATTGTATCGTGGGTTCGAATCCCATTTCCTCCAGCCCAGCCATAGCTCAAACCTGTCAAATCCAGTTACAAGCCAAGAAGGTTGAAGAATTCCTTATTATCCTCCTTATCTTAATCTTACAGAGGTTACTACGAGCCATACCCTCTTTACTTCTTCGACTCCTTTTATGCAATTAGCTTCCTGCCAACCCAACTAGTTCGATCCAACCCAGCGGACTTAGAGCAATAAATGCGTACTTTATGAATAAGCGTATCATGTTTAAAGAGTTCCAACCTATTCTAAGAGCGGATACGAGGTATGGGATGGTTGACTTTCGAGCACGGCACTTAAAAGCTTTTATTTCGGATCAAGCAAGCTTGTAATCGTAGGCCGTTTAGGCAAAGCGATACGACTAACCGCAAACGCCTGCCCTCGGACTCGATCATGCCAACCTGCTAAACAAACCAGGCTACTTCCATCGTAGAATGATGTATCGGAAGGATCAGAATGTACCTTTCATTCTTCACGCTTTCTCGCATAGCTTTATTCTTAAAAGAAAGGGCAAGCACCGAAGATGAATAGAAAGAGAGAGCCAAAGCAGGGACATCTAGACTAGCCAGGGAAATCCCATCATGGGGGAAAGCGCAATCACAAGAACTGTGCAACAATCCCTACTTCCACCGAATCTTGTGCAGCAGGAAGCATCCGACTTCTTTTCAGAGTACACATTTCAAAGAGTGCCAATTGATCTTTTGTTCTGTAATGGAAGGAGCTCTTAGCAATTGAATCAGAATAGCTTATATAGTCATGATTCGATTCATTAGGGTCGTCACCTTCTACTCAACTAGTGGAAGTATCCACCGTTTTCTTTGTCTGTTAAGCCTCACAGCTATGGGACTTCCTAAAGAAAACTGCAATCGTAGTTTATCAACCACTCACAAGACCACCGAGATCTTCCACTTAGCTCCCAAAGGTAATCCACCCGGCCCTTCCCCAACCTAGTAAAGGGGAGCGGAAGATAACGAAAGGGAGACAAAGTCCTAACTAAATCATACCACAAGAACTTCCGTCTACATCATAAGACAAGCTACCCATTCCATCTATCATATCAGTCGAGTCGATCCGATTCGTTCTTATCTATAGATAACGCAAGAGAGAACTTATGACTTCGCGGATGGAGAGGGATTCGAACCCCCGGTATTCCTATCAATACTTCGGTTTTCAAGACCGACTCTTTCAACCGCTCAGACATCCATCCCCTTCGGTCATTTCCTTCCAACGGGTAATCCTTCCTAGTAGCTTGCCTAACTTCCACTAAGGCTGGTTCACTCTAGATATTACTTTCAGATCAGATGTGCTGGACGATGTTACCATTTACCTTCTATTTCCATATATGTAGTGATATCTTCTCTCACATTCTAAAGATTGGCATCACCTCTTACTAGTACTAGTATAACTAGCAGATGAAACTAGCAACATCACATCATATAGAAATATCATATATCATACCGATTGACAATGATATCTCTTTCTTCTGCCATTGCGAGACATTACAGCGCTTACATATGTTGATGGGCTTCCTCTCCTATTACTGGAAAAGAAACTTCCTCTAGGACTTATGGCTACCACTTGTGACAGAACAGAAGTTTTGAAGCAGGGATCAAAAGACTTTTTCAGACTAACGGAAAGAAGCGCAGCTGAAGGTAGGATCGAGGAGCTAACGATCAGCAAGTTCATATTAGGCCTTGTGGTACAAGCCGAGTAATCAGACACCTAGTAATTGACCTTCGTCAGATACTAGTTCTCTCTGTCATTGTGGAGTAGAGGCTAGTTCGGGCAGGTTGCTCTCTTATGTCATTCTTACAAGCAATAGAAAGGGCGGGTCGAGAAAAAGTAGATAGGAATACGGTCCACTGTCCTGTAACTGAGGGGAAGGAGTTGTCCTCAGATCCCCTTTAGCTACTCCGTCAAATAGCTCAACTGATGCCCACCCCACGCTGCGCACCCCGGGGCTGTTCGCAATGGCGCTATCGGGATTCACGCTTCGAGAGATCGATAGTGCAATTAAGCTCTAAGAAATCCTTTCAAGATCTTCGCCGGGAAGCGAAGCGGACCTAACCTCTTAGTTCTTGAAAAGGTATGGAACCGAACGAAAAGAAGCCGGGTCTAATGGATAATGGAACCGGATATGCTACTATATCTACTGGTCCTAGGTATGCTTATGGAGCTGCTTCAAGCTCTCGACCTGGTTAAGATGCTGCCCTTGCTTCTGTCACTAGAAAATCTACACCAGGACCTGTGGAACCAAGCTAAGGTCACTAGTGAATCTACGTATGGAGCTGGGCGAAGGGATGCTGGTATGGCTCTAGATCACGAAGGAATCTGCCTATCGATCCGGCTAAGATGATGCCTATGATGCTGCTGGTACTGGTGCCGCTACCTATGCTGCTGTAGGCTATGGGTCCAGATTCATAGGTTCCGATATTGATCCGCCTACTCGTAGACTACTAAGAGACCTCTCGTTACGCTAACTACTAAACTCTGTGAGTCCGGGTCTCGATCACCCCTATTTCAATCACGAACAGCGTAAACTGGGTATGGGTAGTTTAACTACTCATGCTACTAGAGAAACTACTATATGTGATACTCTAACTCAGTATGGATCTGCTCGTGCAACTGGATTGACTCGGCCGATGAACCAACCTCACCAACTGCATAACCAACTACTAGGTCAACGGGCCAAGCTGCAATAGATGCGCCTGGGACCGGGTATGTATCTGGATCATAAACCTCACTAAATTTAGAACCCACTCTGCTGAACCAACTTAATAATCCACTGAATCAACGGAATGAACTAGAAGGTGTGCTGCTAGGCATTGATCTCTATCTGCCTCTACTTGTGATGCATCACCTACCCCGACGTATGGGTATGGTTTTGCTACTGTAGACTATGGCTCCGATCTACTGGTGCCCCCGCCTCTGCTTCTCCCGCTCATGGCCATAGGTATGTACTCGGACGGGATACTAGTCTTGGTAAGGTTTACCACTGAATGAGAAAGGCCCCTAGGTAGATGTTTGTATGACCATTTCCAGATGTTTTATTTAAGGCATGTTTGCCGGCGTCCAATGTCCCCGTGTGTGATACGCGTACGAGGGACAACAAGACAGCGGGGAGTCTTTGTGACGGGGAAGAGCCGTGCATTAATTTGGAATATTTAAGAGCTTCTCCCTGACATCCACCCAAAGGAGTACCGTCAGCCCCCAAAAGGGGTACCATAACTGCCACCCCTGCTGGCTGACTGATTGCAGGGAGCGCAGGAAGCTAAGGCTCCATGTTCGGTTCTGGTAAAGAGGGCGGTGGGTAGGCTTGGAAGGAAAGTCAAAGTGGGGGCGAACGGATGCTGTTTAGGGTAACTTGCTTTCGAGCGTGAGATTCTTCGGCTTTGTGTGAGTTCAATCATGTGATGGTTCCAGGGTCCAGGAATGTGAGGAAAGGCTTTAAGGTGCTTCGAAGGGCATACCCACATTCATAGGCACTGACTCCCATCTTTGGCAGCCTATGGGGTTTTTTTGTATTACGGAACAAGCTACTTCTATCGGTCTAGTCCGATAGAAAGACGTGGGCTAGTTTGTCGAGAGAGGCGTTCGTATTCGACGTGAGTCGGTGGATTCGCCCAACCTATACAAAAGGGCATAGAAAGCTCTAGAACGAATCTGGTGGGTTGGGATTCTTCATTGGTCTTCAAATTTCATCGCCGCATGAACGGAAAAAAAAGAGCATCCGACCGTGATTCAGTTGTCAAGATCGAGACACACGTCGTACTTTCTCCAACCTGACTGGAAATTCGACTAAAGGCAGGCTCAGTAGGCCATTCTCAAAGCAGACCTACGTGTGTAACATGGTTGTCAGCTCATCCCTAACTATAGATAGAGCATTCGCCAAATCCAATCCTAATCATGAGTGTCTTTTTCTCATGTGAAGGTCGCCTTAGTCTTTGTTTTGATTCCCTGGATAGAATTCGTCCTATCTTCCTTTCCTGCTACTAGGGAAGCGCGTGCTACTGCTACTACTTTTGCACCTGCTCCTCCTATTATAATGAACTCCTACGCCTGGAACTCCTCTTTATTTACCGCATTTCTTCCTTCTGCAAGAGCTACTGCAAGAGTCATGTTCACTGCTCCTGCACCTCCAACTCCAACAGGAACTTCCGCATCTCTATTCGAGCGGCAGTGCAAGCTCGGATGGTGTTAGCGCTGGCAGAAGGTCCTGGATTCGTTTAGGTAAGTTTAAGCTAGAGGATCGGCAGCTCTATAACAACCTAGCCTGGGATAGGAACTACTTGGGTCCTATTGGAGGGCAATACAAGACTCTAACGATTCCTGCCTTGGTTGATGATGAATTACCTTACTCCCTTTCCATACCGGGTCTAGGGGTATATTATAGAATATACTCTTCTTCTATCGTTCGTGCTCCAAGCCGTAACCAAATCTAGCTACAGGCTACTCCCAAATCATAAGCTAATCCCAAGTATGCAAATCGCTTCTCCTTGCTTTATTAGTTACTTAACTAAAGGAGCTATCTCATACCTTGAGGATAAGGAGACGAGTTAGATCTTATAAGGATAGTCCCTGGTTCTAGCTACCAAACCCTTTCTTTGCCTTGACTCCCACATCAAATGCTGCTTGCGTGCTTACCCCAAAGCCTTATAACAGCTAACAGCAGGCTTTACTACAGGCAATTACTAAACTCCAAGCTGCTAACCAAACCAAGCTACTCAAATAGAACAAGGAGCGAAAGTAATAAGAGGTATTTTAACTGCTGCTCCCATCCACGGGAAGAAGAGCATGCAGCCATGAGACTAGTTTCCCATTGTCCCGAAGTAGAATGGCTTGAGTTCCCACCTAAAGCGAGCTTGTATGCGCATTTCATTCTTCTATCTTTTCAGTTGCTGTAACGGATTAAGCGTTAGAACGCCCGAATGTCTCCTCTCATTGAGTAGCTGATACTACTGATTCAGTTAAGGCAAATAGCCCATATAATCCCTCCTGTTGGTCAATCCCACCTTGCGACCTTCATCCCCCTTCGAATGAACTCCCCTAATGTCTTTAGAGCAGCATATCTCTAGCTGATTGATAGTGAGAGCCTCCCTAATCCCGATCAAAGGCAGAGCTTTCCATCGACCATAGGGTCAAAGACGGAAAGATTCGCGGAGGAAGCACAAGAACTTTTCTCTAGCCTTACCGCTCATCGAACGAACCCTTGATCCTAACCCTCGGATAGGTTTGAGTTCTGCGGGTAAAAGCGCTACAGGCTCCACTTCATAGGGGTAGATAGGCTTCTTGGTTACAGAAGGGTAGCTAGGATCCGGCTGATGGGCTAAAGAAGGAAAGGAATGCCCTGGGTTGTCAACTAGAAGGAAGATGTTAGGCATCCGGGTGTGCTATCTGAAAGAGGGCTAGCAAAGTTTGATCTTACTATCCCATGTGGGAGAGCTTGTTCTGTTTTAACATCCTTCTAGCGCTGGTTGAGCTCACTTCCCCTTTCCTTGGATTGGGACGCATACATCGAGAATAGACAGAAAATCAAATTGGTTTTTCATTCCCCGCCGGGCAAGACAAGACGCACCCGTGGTGGCCGAAGATCGACTCCTGGTCATTGGGAGAGAAAGAATGATTGCGAGCATCCGACCCAGCCGCCTCGGACATTTTCTTTTCGACTCCTCTCCCCTGCTACCAATATCGATTGAGACCGCGGTTACTCTACGCGAGGCATTGGGAGCATTATCAGTCAGTGCTGCGCTTGGAGTGGAAGAAAACCAGAGGTCAGTCATTTTAGAATCTTTGGGTCAATTGCTTATGTCAGAAAACATAAATAGTTTTATGTTCGAGGGAATTGTGAAATCGTCAAATCGCCGTAACAAGTTCTGAACTCTTGCATGAGTTGGAAATAAGTTAAGTGAGGTTTCTTGACAGCAAAGCAAAGCTGCCAGTCACTTGATTCACTATCAATATCAACTGAGCATCTCCACAAACCTCAATAACTCCGAGACCCATGTCAAAGGCTGAGCTTGAACCCTAACATGAGTGCTTCGTATTCTGCAACATTGTTGGTACAAGGATAGTCCAATTTTAAAGCATGTTGTTCAGGTTATGTTTTCTAACATATCCAGCACCACCACCAAGACTTTACGCTGCCCAAAATAGTTAGCCCGTGAAGCTTCTCATTCTTTCTGCCGGGATATCGTATCGTCTTCAATCAAGGGGGTGGGTGTCAACCGGAAAGGAGGCCAAGAAATTGCATTGCATAAGAGAAGAAAGGATAGAAAAGAGGGTTACAGTCGTATGTATCTTTGACTGCAGAGCAAAGCAGAATGAAGCTAGTGATGCTATATGCTTAACAGATCCAATTCGAACCTAATGATGTCCTTCTTTTTTGATTGATCTGCTTTCTTTAATTTGATTCAAATTCTAGCTATATGAGACTGACCTTATTTAGGACAGGAAGAGCAGAAGAGGGAAGAAGCACTTAGGAAAGCGTTGCGTTTGTTCCTTTGTCTTCTTGTTCTGCTTGCTTCTCTGAGGGTATTGGTTTCTCAACGCTAGATCAAATCCTAGGTATTGGTATTCCTACGCTAGGGATAAAAACCTAGGTTAGTTTCTTTTGTTTGCTACTTCTAAATAAGAAAGTTGCTACTCACCCATGGCAAAAGCTTACTCGACTGTTTTCCCTAGGTTTATTTACACTAGCGGCTAAAGCCCTAGGAATTGATCAGTAATTTTGTTGCTAAGAAAGAGAACTCATAACTCCTAACAGTCAGTAGATGATAAACCTAGGAATTTGCCCATTCTCTTTTCTAGGGTGCGTGACGATATGAAACTCTCTGACTTAGGGCACCAGGAGTTGAGTTCTGTCTTTCTTGCTTGGGCCTTTCAATTGCCGAGATGTCCACAAGAAAGAGTCCGGCGAAGTCGGCCCAGATGTCTGAAGAAGACAAAAGTTCCCAAGGCTCGTTTTTGCTGAGTGAGTTGTGGATCAATCTAATCAGAGTATGGCCGTGCCTAAACAGGTACGCAAGCTAGGAATTGGCAGCAGCAACTGCTAGATCATCTTTGTTTATGATAATTAAGGTTCGGACTTGCTGGGATTGAATACGAGCTTCAAGCTTGGTCTACAACTTTGAATTCGAGAAGTACGACGGGATAGAACAACTAGCTTATCTTCCGCAACCCAAGTTGATTTGATAGCAGGATCTCTAGTGTTTTTAAACCTAGGTTTATCAACGCTAGGGCTTCCCTAATATGCACCACTCCCTAAGCGTTGAATTCATCCCTAGTAAAGACAGTCAGAATTCAACCCTGCTTTCCTAGCTCCATCATCCAATCCCAGAAAAAAACGTGCTAGCTGAAGAGGAACGAAAGGGGGAGAAGAAGAGACTTTTTGTCTATGATTTGCTTTTGAGATTGAGAAATTGGATTCTTGTTCTTGTGGATCTATTTACCCATTTCAGACAGCGATTGATAGGAAAGAGTTCTTGTTCTGTAGCAGAAATTTCTTTCCCTAGCGGCTCAGAAACCGTATCTTTGGGAGATCGGAACTAAAAGAAAGGACAAGAAGAGTGAGTTGTTGGGATCGTTAACACATTTGCTTGCTTGCCTGTCCGGGATCTTGAAGGTAGCCGGGACCTAGGGACAGGACACAGGAACGAGTTGGGTTTGCTTTTCCGGGATTTGGGTTGGTTTGTTTCCAGGTTTTCGGTATGGATGGGATAGAACGAGCTCACTCAGCTACAGCCTTCGGAGCAAGTCAAAGAGAACAGAGTGAACGAAGTTTCCACTTTGTGGTTGCCTTTTCTTTCCTATCGCTAGCTTGACTGTTCTTTGTTTAGTTTAGCTAGTAGACTGTTACCTATCAAAGATTTATTAGTTAACGAAGTTTTCAACTCACTTGCTTTATTTCTTTTGTTGTAGATAAATAGATAAATTAATCCCTCGGCAATGAAATAGCGTATATTCTTATCTTTGGCAGTTGTTCCATCCTCATAAGCGAGTTGTTCCAAAGAGAATACCTACCCTCTTTTCCATCAAGCAAACACCAAATACAGTCAGTCCCAAATCAAGGGTTTTATCCCAAAGAAAGACAGTTGGTATAGAAGAGAAGGAAAGACATCCCATTTCGGGAACCTATTTCCGAGTTTCTCTAATTCCAATGGGAAAGAACACATTCATCCAAAGTATTCCCTGTCAAAGAAAGGGATGATATCTTAATCTTCTGGGTGCGGGTGGTAACCTGAGGTTCGGAGTTGCTTCCTAAAGTTCGGGTTGGTAAGGGTTGGAAACAGAAATGCCAACAAGGCAAGGGTAACGAAATGGTACAACATCTTAGTTGGTTCCTTTTGCTCTGAGTTGCTTCCCTTACTTTTGTTCGGCTTGGACAATCCAGGAAATGACATTACATTTTATGTTTTTACTGAGGATGAGGATTCATCTGCTTTCCTTTCCTTGCCGAATACCTAGGGTCGGGAACCAAATAGAAATAGAGGGTAAGGAAGTAGTGAGACATCTAAACCCGATTCCAGTTCTTGGGTCTGGGTAGCTAACATGACTGTCAAATTGTTACTTTTGCTTTTGTTTGTTTCCTTTATCTTGGGAATGGAATTGAATTACCCAAAAACAATGATAGCAACACTGTACTGTTTGTTCCTTGATCTGGGGTAAGGGTTGTTACGGGAACTGAAAGGGTATTGCCTATTCCTTTTCTTGGGGTTGGTATCCTACCCCGTCTTGTGAGTATAACCCGAAATTAGGATAATGATGAGATGAGTCTTGCCTTTGTATCTGGAACAATTCCATCAGAAATTCCTTCATCAAAATGGGAATGGGCTGTTTGAAAACCTTGCTTTTCTCTATGGTTTGGGGTGTTCCGAGAACCAAATATAGGGTGCGGAAGTCTTACATCTAACCAAAAACTGGGTTCCTTTTGCTCTGAGTTGCTTCCTTTTGGTCGGGTTGGTAAGGGTAGCTGCCAAACCTTTTCCTTTTGTTGGGTAGCTCACAGGTTCCGGTAACAACAGAAAGGGTAAGGAAATAAAACATCTGCCAGAAATGCTAGTTCCTTTTGGTCGGCTTGGTTTGTTCCGGGAACTGCTTCCTAAAGAAAGAAAGGACGCGCTCACTAGCTCTTTGCTTTACACATTTGGTATTCACTGTCCGGGATCAAGGGTTGGTGGGATGGGACAGGTAGTAGGTATACTTCTCGAGTCAGACAGGATAGAAGAGTTCTTTCTCTGTTCCTGAGGTTCTGGAGACATGGTCCTATAGATATTAAAGGCGATAGGATTGGGCCTAGGTTTATTAACGCTAGGGCCGTTGGCTCCTTGGTAACCCCATCTCCAATCAGAAAAGTTGATACTCGCCCAGTGCAAAACCTCACTTTTTGCTTGATAGGTTGATAGGAAAGGCTAGTTCGAGCAAACAAACCAAAAGAAAGAAAGGACTAGATCTGTGCTTAACACATTTCTTGAGTTTGCTTGCCTGTCCGGGATCTTGGATTGATGGGAGTTTCTGGTTTAGCAGGGTTGAGGTTTCCTGATGTTGGGTAGGGAATGTTGCCAGGATTTCTGGTTTAGCAGGCATCAGAATTCCTTGCCTTAGGAGCGGAGTCCTAAGAATGGAAGGAAATCCAGAGTTTTCTCGTAGGTAAAGAAGTTACAGAATCCAAGGAGAGATAGGTATGAAATGGAGAGATAGGTATGAAATCCTTTCCCTTTTGCCAAGTAAACAGGTTCCCTTTTCCCCAGCTGCCTCTACTCCGCCTTACCTCTCACACACCGGCAGGGGGGACAATTTTCCTTAGAAGTTCCTAGGGAAACCAATCCCGGAAAGCATACCCGAGGTAGAGGTCTTTATTGAAGTAAGGAATTGCCTGATGTTGTACGGGAATGTTCCCAGTTGATGGAGCTAGGATTGATGGGTCTATAATATGATTCCTAGGGTACAACCTGCTAGTTTCTCAACTACAGACACTGTTCCATCTGTGGAATCCCTCTTTCTTATGCTATTGTTCTCGCTGGACCAAGGTTTATCTTAGCTTGGACTAAAGACCAAGGTTCATTCGGGTTGCAGTGCTGCATCAGGTGAGCGAAGGTAACTAGATAGACTGAGATAGAAATAACCTCACTTCGTCCCTAGGTAGCTCGGTTGAGAATAAGAAAAGTGGCTACTAGCCCAGTGGAAAACCTCATTCTTGCATTTTACCTGGGTCTATTAACACTAGCGGGAAAGCCAGCCAAACTAGTAAAAAAGAGATTATATACCCAGAACACTAGCGGCTAAAGCCCTAGGTAACCGCATCTCCAATAAAAGAAAATCCTCCCAGCATAGCGAAAACCTTACTCGACCTATTTGCCTTGCTCTTCGAGACCGCGAGATTCAATCCTTGGTTTAAAAACACTAGGTCTAACGAACCTTGGACAAAACGATGGGATAAGTCTTTTAGCCAGACCAGACCTTAGCTTAGTGCTCTATGCCCGTATGATACTGCTCTATTCCCTACTGAAACCTCAGCTTAGTGCTCTATTCCCTAGGTCATAAGTGCCCTCACTTCGTCCCTAGGTTTGTTTATCGGGAAGCTTGAAAAGCAAAGCAACTAGTTCTAGTTCAAAGGATGATATTCCATAGGGACACATTTACCAAGCAGATAGCGAGAGGATTCCATGAGCGATGGGATTGATAGCTCCTACGGAGAATAGCCAATGCGACAATGACAGAGATAGAGGGTACAAGGAACGAGCAGGGAAGCGCGTACTCGGAGTATTGCTTGCGTAGGTGAGAAAGTTGCCATAGGTGCATCAAGCAAGGAAGATGGATGAGCAGGAGTAGATGGAGCGAGGATGATTGGATTAGGATGGCATAGAACTCCTAGACTTGGCTTCTATATGAAGCACGCTCGGTCAGTTGCTGATGTACCCACGATTGCGGGAGATAGCATGTAGCTTTCGACGAGTAGGCAAGCGCACTAGAGTACGGAGGCTAGTGGAGGATTTCGTTGGGCCATATGGGCTATGATTCTTCGGCATACATGGTAAAAGTTCACGCAATGAGGAAAGGAATGAAAGGAATAAGCAAAGAAAGTTGCTAGTTTTCATGGAGATAGAAAAGCTGCCTTGAGAAGGAAAGGAAAGGTCTCGTACGGAAAGGAAAGCATCCTTGACTTATTCCCATAATGCTTCTATAGAACAGATGATACGAATCCATGTCTTCTTTCTAGCTTCTTCTTCGATGGAAAGCGGGGGTTCGGGAAATGCTTCCTAGATAAAGAAAGGAAAAAGCCATATGCTTTACACATTAGCTTCGATGCCAACTAACCACCTACCTACTGGAGTGAAGATGTGTTGGTGTACTTGACAGAGAGGGAATAGCATGGATACGGATAGCGAGAATACAGATGGCATGGGTTAGGTTTTCGGGATACATTGACATTGTCCAAGAAAGCGGACTGTTGGTGATGGAGATAGGAACGAGAACGAGTGGCACAAATCTGATGGGATACAAAGGGATGGAGATATTCGTAGGCAAAGTATTCTAGTTGCTCCGGTAAGGAAAGGACATATGCTTTACACATTAGTTGAGTTTGTAGGATGGCACGTCTCGTGGAGGTAGCGGTCTAGGCATGGGATGATATTGCGAGAAAGCGAGAAAGTAATCATGCTTCTATATAAGCGAGTTCATTCCCGATCTTATTGAAAAGGTAACCTCTTTATGAACAACAATCCCCGATCCAGGACAGGACACCTTCCTTTAGGAGAAGTGTCAAGCAAGGCGATAGTCTTTTCTTTCTTCTAGATTGAAGAAACCAAACAGTTCGGATTCGCATAAGGCTTGTATCTTAA
>JAYMTR010000033.1:0-15908 GCA_036897985.1 Geranium sanguineum | reverse complement strand
TACAGGCGGAACGAAAGAACAAAGTCCGCTAAGACGGGGACAAGCTCCGAGTCCAACTTGTGCTCAAGCCTTGTCGGCTTCTTTTTTCCGGCTGCTCTTCTTATCCTCTTTCCTTTCTCCTCTGGCCCTTAACCCTTCTGCAGAATCTCTTGTTTGGGAAGAGCTCGGGGGCAGCGAGAGATATCCGCCAGGGAGAGACTTAGAATTTCTTCTCTCTTCCTTTTATTTACTTTTTTTCAAGATCGTGGGCCCTATGGACATGGGGTAAGGAGGCTGCAAAGGAGTCACTTTTGCTTTTGTTGAGGGTGAAGGCCCGCGCACGAAGTAGCAAGTGTGGAACTGAAAGAGACCGGTCTGGATCGTCTATTGGCCCTATACCCCCGTGAAAATGACCTGACTTCCTATCTTCCGTCACCAGGGGAGGTTTATAAACCTTTATCTTGAGAGTTCTGTGGAGAGAATTAGGCAAAAGCGAGAGAACTCGAAAGCCAAATCCTTTCAACTCCATGTGACAAAGTGAGCAAGTTTCTTTTACCTTCCCCATGCTTATCTTCAAGAAGGAAGGAGCTATATAAAGCTTCTGGGTCTATTTCCTACTACCTTGATCAGTGCTTTTGACTTATTAGGCGCCAGAAAGTGCTTTTCAACTGGTATAGCAAGCCCCGTTCTCCGCAGATTGGACTTCTTTATCGTAGTACACGTTCAAGGTCTTATCCCAACTATTCACTAAGAAAGTCAGGGGCCGAAAGCGACTTATTTCATATCTCTCCCTCACTCGGGAAGTAGCTGTCCTTCTCTTTTTGAATTTCACTCTCCGGAATTCCCAAAGAGAAAACGTGAACTTGTCCGATTGAAGCTGTGATTCGACTCTTCACTCTTGGGTTCAGCTGAAGCTCTTGTTCAAATATCCGCTGTTCTTGAAGTGTCGCCGAGAGTTGTTGTTGTTGCAGAGTCGCTAAACCTTATTTCTTCTTTTATCAAAGAGTTAACCTTCAAGCAAGGTCGGGAATGAGTATGAGAGGGAATCCCTTTTTTATTATACTATAAGATTCTCCACCGAGAAAGTAGGAACATGGAAAGTTGGGATCATATGACCCAGCCCCAGGGTCTAAGGCTGTTGGAGCTTCACCTGGCTCATTAGAGAGTTCAGTTTCAAGGTTCGTGTAGGGAATGAGATCGTAGAGTCTGAGTCCATTGGCTTAGCGCGATCTTTCTTTCTTTTCTGTAGAAGAAGAGGTTGTAGTCACAGGAACAGGTTTTGACACGGCTGTTTCTGCTTGACTTGAAAGGTCTCGACCTCATAGTGATGTTTCTGGCAAGTTGGGTAGCTGATTATGTTTCTGTAAAGATAGAGATAGAACTAGTTGAACAAGCTTTTTCTTCTCCTCTATCCTTAGTGAATCCTAAGAAGATATTTGACCTTGACTCTACAGGAGATTGCGTGTGAGATAACGCTTACTATAAAGAGAAAGTCTTCCACCTCTCTTTCTCTATCGGTATGCTGCTAGTTGATGCTTTAAGGCTAGTTTCATCTCACTTCTTATCCTACTTAGATGGAGATTTCACTGGATTACCTATTCTAAGTGAGCGTGCGGGGTGCGGTGTAGGTTGATTCCTTACTACTAGCTTTCCTTACTTTCCTAAAAGCAGCTTCGGAAGCCAACTCTTTCTCGACGTCCGGGGCTTCGGTAAGTGCCCAAGAGATTATTATTCCATGCTGTCTTTCATTCCATGCAAGTTCAATCAAGGAAGCTAGCGCAATTACCAATCTACTCTTCAGTAGCTAGTCAGTAAGGAAGCAAAGAATTCCTGAGGGGGATCAGTATTGAATGCTTTTCTTTTCAACCGGAAAATCGAGATTGGAAAATAGCTTGTCAATGAACATCGTCTTCAGCGGCTCCTATCCCGGTTTTAGGGTATGAAGTTATGCCGTGCCTCTCCTTTATAACCGAAAAACCATCAGAGGGTTCGCTCTTGGCCTATTAGTTGGCTTAGCCGATATGAGCTTATAGTCTCGGTCCTATGAATCTGACCGTACTTCCCGAGCTGTGTTAAGCTCTTCTTATCAGATTCTGTTACGGTGAGTTGCAAACAGTATCTCCTCAATCGTCAAACCAAAATGCTTTCGCTTCGCACCTACTATCCCGCTTAGTCGAAAGTCCAAAGCTAGAGATTCACTCGAAGTCAGGCTAGGCAACCCCGCTCTCTTTCATCGAGACTCCTTTTTCCACTCCCATGAGCTACTTTTTGTCCTCTTTTAGTTTGAGTAATCTGTCCGACGGGCGCGGAGCCCTAACCTAACTAAGAGTTCCGTGTCACCCCGTATCCTTCTGAGTGACGCTGAGAGCTTGACCCCCTGGTGACTTCTTTGAGATCGGGGATATCTCCCACTAAGCCGGATACAACTCTTCAAGTTCCTAAACCATCTTCCTTGCTTGATTCTTATTCGGCTGCAGCTGTTAACCCCCCATGCAGGAAGTACAATATGTTGCTGCAAGATATCCTTCAATCTCTCCACTAAAGGTTTATCCTGCGATTTCTCTTTACTGAACTTGGCCAAAGGATTAGTTTTCCAATGTATATGTCTTAGTTGACAAAGCGGTTTACGTAGAATAGGCTGCTGGCTAGAAACATAGGAATTTGGAATGTTGAGATGAGTGGTACGTTTATCGATACACTCGAGTAGATGAAAGGGGAGAGGATGGAAAGCACATAAGCAGTCACGCTAGCACGCAAGTCAGCTAGGCACACAGGGAACCAGATGAGGCAATAGATCAATCTTTCTCAATTCCTCGCCACAGTAACTGGAACAATTTCTCAATGCCTTCCCATCCCAGCTTATCCACCACTACCTTCATCACCAGCACCAACAGCAGTGACGGTAGCTTCATAGCTAGCTTAGCTAGTCGGTTCAGTAGCAGAAGTTGTTGATTCTGTTTTTGAGGGACCGGAGGGGATATGTAGCGAGCCCTCTAAGATTGAGAGGACATATGCGCTATATGTTAAACTATTACATGTACTAAGTACACCGAAGAGAACTTCCGCTCCTCTCCTTTTAGTCGAGCTCAATTTCATCGAGCCACAGACAACCAAAGCTCTTTCTAAATGCATTTCAAAAGGCTCTTCCCACGTAGAAGGACGGGAGAAGGAGCAATAGACGGGATTGTTGGAATTGGTGTGCTAGCTGCTCTAGAAAAGGGGGAACTTACTTGTGAAGCTGTGAGGAAAGCCCTTGTTGGCTATGGATATGGGTCACTCGCGTTAGTTGAAGAAGGAAGGGGATAGTTATAGGACCTGGAACTGCGACTGGTAATTTGATTTGCTTTCCTAGGTTTTTATCCCCAGCGCCCCTTAGGGCCTAGGGGCAGGAGCGGTAGTTGAAGGAATGTTGCTTTGGCTTGATCCTTATCTTATTCTCTGATTGATCTTCAATAGATCTTTCCCATGGTGGTAAGGCGAGTGCACTTTCTGTAATATGCTCTAAAATAGCCCCAATAGAAGAAGACTAGACTAATGGAAATTCGAATGATGTTGACTGTCCCCCACTCCAATCGATTCTTTCATTCAGACGAGAGGCTACAGAAGCACTTGCACTTTCTCACTCTGTCTTATCATGATTTTCTTAATCTAGGGCTTGAGGATCGCACAAGAGTCTATTTCCCCGTACCTTTGCTGTCAGGACTGCCTGAGAATCTCCTTTGATGTAATGGCTCTTCTACAGAACTTACCCTATGAAGTGCTATTATGGGAAGTTTTCCATGGAATACCATATGAGGATACCGTATGAGGGTTGAAGAAGAAGGGTCCACTTTACGCTTACCAATTGCATTTCGAGAAGATGCCAAGGTTGGTAAAAGAAGCTGTTCTGCAAGCACTTACTTAAATATAAGCAATGCGGCTATGCAGGAGCATATCTCTCGGTATGGCGAAAGGAGATGAGCGTTTAGCACTCCCCATCAAATGACGTATTTCATCTCCGACAAGGAAAGATATGAGAAGATCCGGGATCTATCTAATAGGGCACAAAGAGCGGTAGGCATACCACCAAAAAGAATCGCTAGTAATCGCGGATCAGCATGCCAGCATTGCAGCTATTTCGGAGTGGTCTCCTAAGAATAAGAAAGAGTAAAGAAGTAGTTCGAATCAACCTAAAAGAATTCAGAAAGATCATCCTATTGATGCTATCATAGGACAGGAGAAGGGCTAAGAACTCGGTCAAGAAGGACCTCATGATGTGATCAGCCACTCGTGCTTCATCTCGACCATTGAGCCTCTTTTACGGAGACTGATACGGAGACTAGACTGAAGCCCTCAAGGATGAATATTGGATAAACGCTATGCAGTAGGAGCTCGGAGAATTGGAGAGAAAAGGAGTCTGGGATCTTGTTCCACGACCAGAACACGCCAATGTCATTGGAACGAAGTGGGTGTTCAAAAACAAAACAGATGAGCATGGTAGGCGAGTTCACTTATTTTCTTGGGCTACAAATCAAGCAACGATCAGATGGGATTTTTATCTCCCAAAGCAAGTATGCCAAGAACATAGTGATGAAATTCAAACAAAGGCACACACAAGAGAACACCTGCTGCCACACACTTGAAGATCACTAAGGATGAAGAAGGAGTTGTTGTAGATCAGAAGCTCTATCGCAACATGATTGGAAGTTTGTTATACTTAACAGCCAGCAGACCTGATATTTGCTTTGCTGTTGGTGTTTGCGGGCGTTTCCAAGCGGAGAGCCACCTCAAGCTTGTCAAACGAATTATTCGTTATATTGCTGGCACTCATAACTCTCGGCTGTGGTACACACGGGACACTCGAGGGGATCTTACTGCATATTGCGATGCTGACTGGGCAGGGAGCATTGAAGATCGGAAAAGCACGTCTGGTGCATGTTTCTAAGAAAGAAACAACCTCGTGTCGTGGTTCAGCAAGAAACAAAATAACATCTCCCTCTCTACTGCCGAGGCGGAGTACATTGCTGCTGGAAGTAGCTGTGCCCAACTGCTTTGGATGAAGCAGATGCTGGTTGACTATCATGTTCCACAGGATGTTCTTACACTCTAGTGACAACCTGAGCGCCATCAGCATCTCTAATCTAAGAATCCTGTTCAACACTTAAGTTAAGAACCAATCACATTGTTATCCGTCACCACTTTATACGTGACTTGGTTGTTGAAAAGGAAAAGAAGGTAATCACTCTTACTCATGTTGATACTGACAAGCAGCTTGCAGACATTTAAGCCCTTGCTTGGATGGAGTAAGATTTGAGTTCCTGAGATCCGCCTTTGGTCTCTGTGTCCTTGATGATTAAGTAAGGCACAAGCCTGGTCAGCTAGGCTTAAATGGAGCTGACAGTTGAAGTTCTTCACCTTGGAAGATTAATAAGTGGTTTTGTCCTGAGTTATGGAAAGAAGATGGTGTGCCATTAAGTCAAAAACAGACATTTCATTTCCGAAAAACCAGCAAGCTGACTCAGTATCCAGTATCCACACCTCCCGTTTCCTATACCCTGCTGGCTCGAAGACCTACCAACTACAGGTTTCCTCATGCCAGCTAAACCAGCAAGCAATCCTAGCTACAGAAACTCAATCTATCAATCTAGCTGCAGTGTCCCACCCGACTTCCCATATGAGCAAAGTAAACGATTGGGGATTCTAGCGCTTATTGAAATAGCCTAGATAGAGTCAGATCGCTTACGAGTCATTGAGGAAGATATCTCATATGGATGTAGAAAAAGCTTCTCATTTGGATGAATTGGAAACGTATGCTAGGGATAGAGATAAACCACTGATGAACTCACTTCTTATTGATAGAAAGACTTATAGAGTCTGGGTCGGGGGCTAGGTTCCAACCAGCAACCCCAACCTCACCATCAGGTTTTAGATTTCTACGCCTTTCTCGTACATATGTCTCGTCTCCTACCTTAAAGAGTTGCTAGCACCTTCTTATCCATTTGGTCCTTTCGCTTTGGGACCTGGCACCTGCGACAGAAATGTATATAGAACTCTTTCTTTTCACCGATTTGCTCTGATTCCTGCTCGAATCGCTCGGTCCTTCTCCATAGCTGGCAGTATAGGTGATAAAGGAGTACAGGAAAGAAAAACCTTTTGGTAGGTCAGACAGGCATGGTCGGACTCTTCACTTGCTAAAATAACACAGGCCTATGGTTCGCATACTACCTCTATGTACCTATACCCATCCCTGCCATCCAGAATCACCCTACTCTGCAGAGTCGCGCTTCCTTCGTCTAACATCCTTCCTTTGTTAAGCATGCATTTCATTCATTCTTTATCGATCTTAGGTCTCCGAACCTGCGCTACGACCTGGGCAGATTCCTTCTTTCTCAATCTCAAAAGCAAATCCAGAAGAGTGAATGAAGTTTCCACGTTTCCTTTCAAACTTTGCTTGTTTGCTTTGTTAAGGAAACCACTTCTAAGAAACAGAGTGAACTCTTCTGGAGGGGATGGGAACGGGATGTCATCAACTTGATGAAATGGAATGCCCCTGTCTGGTCTGTTGGGTTTGGGTGGGACAAATTGCATGGGTAAGATGCCATGCCCTATGAGAAAGCAAACCTAGGGTAGCCCCTTCTGACTCGACAGGTCCTTTCGGATGTTCCCACGGGTCCCGGGCATCAATCCAACTCTTTGGTAAGCGTAAGAAGAAGCCACCGTAAGGTATATGACTAATTCAAAGAATAGTAAGACTCACCCCGGTGAAGAAAGAGATCACTCAACCTACTTCTTCTCTCTGCCGGCCCTTAGGTAGACAGGTATAGGCTTAATGGTCTTCTAGCTAAACAAAGGTTCATCGAAAGCCTGGATAGAAGATGGTAGCCGCTAGCGTTGAGAAACCTAGGACAAAGTATAGGTAGAAGGTTCGCAGACCTAGCGTAGGGAATATACGCTCTGGGTCGCAGACCTAGCGTAGGTCTAGGGAAGGGCAAGCAACCAGTATAGGAAAGAGTTAAGGTATGGGAAAGCGGGGAGTTGATGTAGCCAGGATTGCAGGCATCGACTAAGGTCTGCGAACAAGGTCAGACAGGAACGAGGAGGGATTTCTTTCTTTCCGCCCTACCTTCGAGTATCCTATCCGCCTCAGTCTATCCCTTCCCGTCTTTCTTTGGCATTCCATCCGCAGCAGCTTAGATCCGCTAATATGGGTCTAAGCTCCATTCACTCCTCCCTTCCAGGAACATACCATTTCGTAGAACTCTTGCTTTAGCACTTTCTTTCTCATTCACCAATTCATCTTTGTTTATGCTGAGCTAAGGATACAGTTCACTTGCTAAACACAGGAACAGGAACTCGGAGGGAAGATCCTCTACCGAGAAAGAAAGACAGGAACTCCTCTGAGGCGAAGAATCGTTGCACTCCCTCTCTCAGGAAAGTGCGCACTCTCGGTACGTCCTAATTAAGGGAGAAGAGAATGAGCTAGGAGCGAGATCCCTGACTCTGAGGAACTAGGGAGAATAGATAGCGGAGCGGCATCTCCACCCCTTGCTGGTTTGGGAATGTGAGAATATTGACTATGAGATAAGACTGGGCGGTACTATGAGATAGCTAATAGACCCAGACAGAAGACTTCGGAAAGAAGATCATAGACAGGGAGGATACAAGGATGAACCCAACCCGATCTAAGGATGCCTAACCTAGCACCGGGGGGCGGGACACTGCGAGATGCCCGGATCAAGCGATAGGCAGGAACTCGGAGGCAGGTAGAAAATAGATCTTTTGTCATTTAAGAAACTGGGTACCCCGAATAGAATAGCCCGATAATAGTCTTGAGAGAAAGCGAGATAAACGTGCTACGCCCCGCCAAAACGGCGGTAGTGCATAGAAGTCTATCTAGGTGCCTTCTCCCGGAAAGGCTAGGAATGGCTAAACACAGGATGAGCGAACCCAGCGGCTAATCTGTTGACTTAAATGAGAAAGACCTAGGATCGTTCGCTTCGCTCTCTCTCGAACTCTAGTAGCTTCGGAAAGGAAGAGCCAGCTACGAAGAAGAGCCAGCTAAAGCAAAGAAAAGAAAGAAAGAAAAGAAAGGAGCTAGCGAAAGGAAATGAAGCCAGATATAGAACAGACAAGTAGGTCAGCTTGGCTCTCTGCGTTCCCTTCTTTACTCTATCTCTCAAGCTCCCTAGAGGGCGATCCTGATGAAAGGGGCAGGAAAATAACAAACAAAGAAGAATAAAACTAAGGATGGGAGAGCTCCAGAAAACAATTCGGGAGACATGGTCTGAGGCTCGGAAGAAGAAAAGAAAGAGAAGGCAAAGGATGCATTCCGGCTTTCGATGGGTCCTAAGGCCACGCTAGAAGGAGAAACGGTTTGCTTGAGGAGGATCTATGATGCCGAGAGAAGATAGAGTACCTTCGCTTCAGGATGAAAAGGTTGGAAGATCTGGCCAAAGAAGGTAAATAAAGGATGATAGACTTAGAAGATGAGGAGGCCGAGCCAACATAGCTTCGGAAAGGAGAAAATAGCCCCACCCAGGCAGAGTGCATGACTAGGATATCTAGGGAGGTGAGGAAAGAAGGATCGGTAGGACAGCAAGCAGGAACGAGTTTGCTTTTCCGGATCAGCCTAGCTGTGAAACACTGAAACTACAGCACTGGTCTCATAGCGGGGGCAGGATAAGCGAGTGGGTGTGAGGAAAGGTAAACCCAGCAATCCTGGCACAGAACCAGGCTATCTCTAGGCCAGGAAAGGGAATCCAACCGGCCTAGAATGGAAGGGCTCTCGCTCAACGGATCAAAGGAGATTAAATGATTGGATAGGATAGGGTAGGGATTGATTGTTCTTGTCTGAGGGATTGGATTCTCGGATACCTGAAGGTGCCTCCTGAACAGGCAAATCAAGGGATCATCTTCGGGTTTCGGTGGGATAGGATAGAATGACCTTGGTTTTTATCCCTAGGGAAAGAAATCCTTGGCCGAAGGCTGATTCTCCTATCTACCCTCGACTCACCCAGATTCCCTTTGGTCTCTGCGTTCCCTCTCTAGAGTAGATACACTTGTTAATTGAGTCAGATCTGAGGCTCGGAAGAAGATAAGCGAGTTGGAGAGGAGAGATAGCGAAGACGGGCCAAGAAATACCCAAGGACAGGATAGACCTCAGGTGAGCGAACGATGCGGATTCCGAAGCTAGCTGAATTACAGCTCTCAAAAGAGAAAGAAGCAGAGAATCAGCAAAGCGCTAGTAAACAAAGGAAAGGAGATACCCTTGGAATAAAAAGAGCACCCATGATCAGCCCTAGCGCAAGTGCTAGATCGATCCATATGATCAGGCGAATGGAATGGATTCAAAGCACGGTCGGACAGTCGAATGAAAGCAGGTAAACAGGTTCCCAAGGATGTGAGGAAAGGATTGGCTTTCAAAGGATAAAGGAATGGAATGCGGAGGTAAGAATCGTCTTATCTCTAGGCCAGGAAAGGGAATCTGGTCCTACCTAGCATCCATCTTTCATTCAAGCTATCTTACATATGTGAATTTGACCTATACGAGGGGGAAGTAGTTGCTCTTACGCCTTGCTGCTTCTCTTATCCCTAAAACCCCCTTTATAACCTAGGAGAACCACTGAAAGCATTCGTACTTGGTTCCTTACTCCAGCTGAACTAATGCAAACTTACCGATGTTCTTTCAAGGGGGGAAAAGAAAGAAAAAAGAATAGAATTTGCCTATTCTAGTAGTTGACGAGTTCTCAGCCATTGATCGTCTTTCATTGGAAGTTTCCTTTGATGTCGGTGCTAACTAAAAAAAAAGTCAGTCTGTTTTTTTTCTTCAGTTAGTGAGCAATCATACGGACATAACGGAAGGTATGCATAGCAGGGAGTTTAGTTTTCAAGTCCTGTGCTGCGATTTTGAAAGTGAAAGCTTTGACCTACTCCCGCTCTGGAGTTATGAACCCACCCACGTCTTTTGAATGAGATTTTGACTTGGGTACCTTTCATCCATTCCATTGTAGGAAAGGGAAATGTCGCTGACTCAGTAGACGCTTAAGTACTTTAGTAGGCAGGCTTGCTGCCACTTCATTCATATGTATGGTAACTGAGGCTGCCTCGTCGTCTGATGTTAGTATCCCCTCATCGTCGTCGACAACTTCTGGCACGGGTGACGGAGAGCTCAATGGAGGACGTCGGCAATGCAACCTGAAAGGGAAAACTTTAAGGCAAGTTGATGTTATAGAAATTCTGCCGAAGTTCGGATTTGGATAGAATCATACAGAAATGTGAGTCTGTGCCTCTTTTAGGCTGCCTCCAGACTAGATACCTCATAGCGGCATCCTGTGAAAAATGGTGTTAAATCATGACTATTCATGGGGGGAAGAGAATGGAATAGTGATTACCAAGTTATCCTAATCCTAAAAAACTTGTAACTTGATGGCAGGGCACGAAAAATGCTTATCGAAGCACTTTTTTCTTCAACTGGCCTACCAAATCAGGGCTTAGAGTCGGGAAAGGAAGAGAAATGCTTAGGTCGCTTAGAATGCAAGATCTATACAGAATGGGAGGATATATTCCACTCGAAGCTGAGAAGGGGGTCTCGCTCATGGCACAAGAATTCTAAGTCAAAGATGGCCCTGTCAATTGATGCATCGACAATGGGGCGGCCGGGAAGATAGAGAGCGCATCTTAAGCTCTTATCGCACATTTAAGCAATTCTTCTGATTCACTTGAGGATTCAATGAAGGAGAGGAAGATAGAGGCCGGTTCACGATGTCTTTTTCAGCCTTTCTCTTCCCTTGTACTCACTTTGGAGTGAAAGGCTTCGCTTTCTTTCAATGTGCTCTTGATCTGTCTAAGATCTACTTAGAAAAAGCAGACTCTTTCTTTCTTCTTTGGCTTTAGGCTGTCGATGTCCCATTCAAGGCTAAGACTCTCGGTTGAGTCTTTTCAGCCTGCTCTCGATTGATTCATCCGACCATACCATTCCTAATCCTCTTCTTTCTGCTACTTTGCCTAATCCTAGGGCAATGCTGTTTTGGCACAGACTATGCCGCGGTGATGGAAAGTCCTGCTTTTCATTCCCGTTGCGGGTGATCGGACAATGCTATGACTTCTGCTCCACCAAGCACTACTGGATCGACTGAGAAAGGGAGATCGTCTAGTCTCTCATCTGGGAAAGCCTCCCGTAACTACTATCTTAAAGGGGGCTCGGGCCTAAACTCCAACTACACACTAGAAGTCCAATTCAATGTCCACCTTCTTAGGTCAAAGGAAGTTTCTCTATTTTCCGCATGCCGAGTCGCTGGTTTTTCACTAGATCGAGCTTCTGCTCTTGCTCCTTCTACCCGGAACCAATCCTATCAAATCTTTTGCCCGTGCTTGACTTTCCCCTTGGGCGTTTAAGAAGAAAGAAGAGACTTGGCCGTGGGCGATGAAGCTCTGGTTCTGAAGCGAAATCGAGTATAGAAGACCATATAGAATTCCAGGATCCAATGCCCATTAGGCAGGGTTCCTAGGTTGATTTCAAAGTCATTCTATGGCAGGCACCAAAACATGCGTGTTTACGATCATCGCTGGCTCTGCAAGACCACATCTGATGTCTCAGACTTAAGAATCTATTTAGTTGGCCTCTGAGAGACTTGACTTCATAAACCTGGTTTGATGTCCGAACTATGGTCACTTCGAGAAGGGGGAGCACGAAAAGAAGGATCTTTAAGCTACCCCGGGTATACACTAGGAAGCACGAATAGCTTTATTTGACAATTAGCTGTAAGTCGGTATGCCTATTCAACATAAACTAAGGCGCTGGATAGATCGTAGATTGCCCTGTATGAATTAGATTCTAAGTCGGAGAATGCCCATGAAGAGGGTCTGTTTTGAAAGTAGCCCTAGACAGATCATTGCTAAGAGCAGGGTTCTCTTTCTAATCAGGTGATATCGTAGTAAAGGTAAAGTAGCCAAGCCAAGAGGAATCGATTTCGCATTTAGCAGTCCATACCAGGCTCCAGGTAGATTTAGGAGTGAATGCCCGGTAGCAAAGAAAAGGACTCGGCTTAACTTCACTTGGGTTCGCTTTCCCTTGTTACTATGGGAATGAGCTTGGTTAGCTGGGACCAAGAAAAGAAGGGATAGAGTTGAAATCGAGGATTTGATTAGCGCGCCTTCTGCCTGTACTTTCCTGACTCTGTCGATGGTATGCCTGAGATGGCAGTCTTTCTCCTTGGCTTGTACTCGAGATCGAGATTGCCTTTGATAAAGGGAACGAAGGCATTTTGAAGGGGTCACAAGAATTGTTCAAGTTGAATCCGATCTTTGAAGACTTGAAGGACTAGTGTCCAATACCGGCCGATGTAGAGTAGTCCCTTTTGGGCAGTACCTCCCAACAAGATTGATCCCTTTGGATCTTGGTCCATGATGGCCTTTTTATTGATTTTGACGATTGGATCTCTCTATGAATGGAAAAGGGGTGCTTCGGATCGGGAGTAATCACTAGTGATAGGGCAAAAAGAGGGGGGAAGGACAAAGGAAATAGCGATGCCTACATTCAATCAATTGATTCGTCATGGTAGAGAAGAAAAACGGCGCACGGACCGTACTCGAGCTTTGGATCAATGCCCCCAGAAGGAAGGAGTATGCCTGCGTGTTTCAACGAGAACACCGAAAAAACCTAATTCAGCTCTACGTAAGATAGCCAAAGTACAGTTGAGCAATAAACATGATATATTTGCTCACATTCCAGGCGAAGGTCATAATTCGCAGGAACATTCTAAGGTCTTAATAAGAGGAGGTAGAGTCAAAGATTTGCCAGGTGTGAAATCCCATTGTATTCGAGGAGTCAGGGATTTGCTGGGAATTCCGGATCGAAGAAGAGGCAGATCAAAATATGGTGCGGAAAAACCCAAATCGATATGAATGGAAGATGCCTCTGGAACTTGTTTTTCTCGGTCAGTCGAGGGAACAACCACAACGTTACGCCCCAAAATAGAACTATACGGAGCCCTTCCGAATAACCTATAATGGAGTCTACGTAACTAGCCAAGAAAGAGTGTAGTAGACTTCATTCGCCCGTGGAGGTGAGTGGAGGAAGAATCATAAAATAGAAAGGTATTGCTTATAATAGTTGCTCGTTCATAAATTCACTCGACCACTTGTTAGTCTTGCTACATACACTACACGACACGAGTCTAGGGTGAAGTTGAAGCAGACACGGTCAAGTGAAGTCGACTTCACAAGTGATTCAACATACCATATGGAAATAATAAAGGAGAGAAGGGTCTCGCCCAGGTGGCTCCCGCAAGGTAACGACTTCAAACCTAAGACAAGAGATCTTAGAAATGGCATCCTCACAAGGCTCCGTTGCTGGTGGTGGATTGGCCTATTTCGTTCGTGTACCTATTTCAATCTTTTGAGAAATGAAAAGACCCGCGGCCGTGCAAGATGAGATTGAAAAGAGATCACGATCCCTATTTCCGTTAAGGACAGCTTTCTTGTTCATATGTCAAGGTCTGGAACAGCTTTCGATGAGCACATCGCTAGGAACCCAATCATCCAATGGCTTTGGGAGAACTCCCCTTAGATAAGGAATTTAAAACACACCTTAATACACCATAGGGATACGCAATCTGGTTTAATTAAGATTCAAAAAGATGCCCCGCATCAAAGATTGGCGTAGCAGCATATACAGAGTTCACGATCAGAAGCAAGGCAAGATCAGAACTGTGGTTGTACTGAGATCCAAGTCCGGGACCATGCGTCCCAAGTCCGGTACCAAACTAGTAAGCGTACAGACGTCTGCATTGTATTTCATAAAAGTATCGGTCGGCGGGGTGCCAGCTTGTGAGAAAGATAGCTACCGAGAGAAAAGAAAATTATCATTTGAGAACTCTGTCCGGTACAGCTTTCAAAGGGCTTCTTTCTCGAAACCTTCACCTGCCTCTTGTTCATACAGTCATGCACAACTGCAGAACCTCCTATATACATCAATAGTGGTATACTTTTGCGACCAGAGGACTCGACAGTAAAGACAAAACAAGTGGTAATTCTGTCTGTTTTGCTGAGAGGGAACCCCTTTACAAATAAGGAATACGAATACGAAGCCTGATCCGTTGTTTATGTTTATTAGCAAGCCTTTCTCCGGTTAGGTGATCAATATGTTGATCTGGATTGGCTTTCGTGTCAATTAGTCGGCCAACTTCCGGGCAGTAAGAAGTTCTCTTTCATGGATTTCCATAGTCCAGAGGTTCCCCATCTCTGTCTACGATTTGACTTGCTGCGTCGACTTTTCAAATCGGGAAAATTGTTGGGGCTTGGGGGGTTCACAGCACAGATTGGGACACTTCTACTTCTATGTCTCAGTTTGACATTTCTCTTGTTCGGTAAGGTCCATCTTTTCCATGTCGAGTTCTTCTCTTCGAGATCAATTTCATTCATTCTTTCCATTCTCAATCATTTCGTGGCTGCACATACAATCAAAGAGTCGCACACTAACCGGTAATCCTGAATCTCTAACGATCGCATGCATCTGTCTGACTGATAGGAGAGAGAGGCTCTATGGCCGTTTTCCCTCTTAAGCTTCATGCCTCTTCAATCGATCGAATAAGGTGACGATGTTCTACCTGTGGAACAATCGCTTCGGTCACTTAGAACCCGGAGAACAGGGATGAGGTGGCCATTAAGGAGCTTTCTCGATATCAACTAGCTGAACTTAAAGAAGTCAAGCCACAACTGACGCCCTAAAGCAAGCAAGCCTACCAATACATTATAAGTAATATGATTTTTATTGTACCATAGCACAAGCTACCAATACTAAGTCATTAAGATGACTAACATGTGATTCTCAAAGCAAGCAAGCGCATAAATAGGGGATTAATATTGATTCTAAAAGGAGCGAAAGAGGTTCGAAGACCTAAGACTCTCCTCAATATGCTCTACTCAGTAGTGCCGTTTGGACGCCAAGTATGGCAGAATGTTCACCATGGACCTGTGCTCGAGAGATAGTCAAAAGGAAAAGAGACCCTCATCTTAGACTCTGGCCACTAGATCTGGCCGCGGGAAGCATAACACGAACCGAAAGCCTTGTGTCAGTGGGATTGGTAGACAAGATTAGACGGAATAAAGCTGAAAGGAGATAATAGATTGCGGAGATTGGGGGCCTCAGCCAGGGCATTCGCAAAAGCTTTTGCTTCTTGAGGTGTTGTTCAGCTGTGGATATAGACTAGGCTAGTTGGAACGGAACCCATTGAAAGCTACAAGGCGTTTACGCTCTATCTAAGGGTAGCACCAATACAATAGCAGGATCGACTCAAGGAGCTCTTCAGAGCCTTTGAATGAAGATCTTTTGAAATTCAATTGCATAAGTCCTAGTTTCCACTATAGCTGCAATCCATCCCTCACAGGACCCATGATGGGAATCCTCTGAAACTCGTGGTATATCTAATGCTAGTAGAAGTTAGATCAGAAAGGTTGAAATCTGGGTCATGCATCTGGAAAGCGCTGGTTCAAATCCAGCTCGTGACAAGACGAAACTTCCTTACAGCAATAAAGAACATAACAAATGCCTCACTTCCGTCGTCAGCCTTTGTCATTAGACCACTATCTATACTCCTTCGGACCCTGAGACTCTTGAATCTTTCCCCGAGATGGCAGTAATGGTCTGGTAGTAGAGCTAGCAGAGAGGTCCCAAAGGAAGACAGTTGCTTTGCAGCTGGGTGTTGATGTTGATGGTATTGATGCGTTCAAGAATCGCTAAGTATGGATGATGTGCTGTCCGGGATTTGGGTTGGTTTGTTCCCCGCTTCGGTTCAAAGAAAGAGTGCGGGCAGAGGATTCGTTTTCTGATTTGTTTGAGTATTTGTTTTCTCCATTCTTTTCGTACTGCGATTCTTGATCTTGAATAGGAATCCTACAGCGATAGAAGATTGGAAGGAATAATGAAACTAAGGATTGAATACCGAAGTACG
>JAYMTR010000032.1:0-16186 GCA_036897985.1 Geranium sanguineum | reverse complement strand
GTATAAATGCAGAACCTTTGCCATCACCCTTTTCTCTTCTTTCACTTTGCTTTCCAATTCAAGTACCCACCCAGACCCATTCTCTTCTCTTCTCTCTCTACATTTCTTCATATTGTATTGTATGTGCAGCAACAGCAAGGTGAGGAGTGAGAAGAGCCAACACGAAAGGGCTCAACTTTGATTCAGAGCCAAGAGTAGCACACAATCTGAAATGGGTATCTTTTAATTCAAAGAGCTCTGACTAAGTAATATACTACTACTAGGGTTTTGAATCATATCAATATTTCTTGCTTGCTTGATTGACCGCCTTTTCACTCTGCACAACAACCCTTTTCTTTTTCTTTTCTTTTTTCCCAGTTTTTACCTTTTAACACTCTTCTTTTCTTTTTTGACTAGGCTTCCTTTTGATTCTGCTTCAACTTCAGTGGGTGTGCTTTGAAAAGGGTCTCTTGTGAACTTGAAAGTATCATCTCTGTTGCTCACTAATTGAAGTGGTGTTTTCTAGTGTGCTATAGATAAGCTTCATTCAGCTTTTGAATTGTAGGAGCCATTGTAAGAAATGAAGTTCTAACCTCTGCAGTTTCAAATTTGTGGCTTTGGTTGTAAAGGCAATAGTACTTTCATTTGAGTAGTCCAATTTTTGGATTCTTTCTCTATCCTGCTGAGCAATTAGAGGTTGTTTTAGGGGTGATGAGTTTGTTTCAATAGATTTTGGGAAGTTTGTTGAAAAATCAATCATTGGGGGGAAGATATCTGCTTTTTTCTGATCTTGTCAAGGAAAGATGGTTATGGATGACAAGGAAAAAATTGAACTTGAAAAGAGGAATGAGGACCACGTGAACTACCATTCACCTAGTATGTCCTCAGACCGACGATTTAGCGCCACCAATCTCTCAAATTCTTCCATGGGTATTATTCCCTCAGACAATCTGATGGCAATTTGTAAAGGAGGTCTAATGGGTTCGTCTGCTCCAATGGTGAACTCCTATAGCCCAACTGTTTGGGACCACCCTACCAATTCACAGAACTTGGGTTATTGCGACATGAATAATACAAGCCATTCAGGCATGGTGGGAAATAGAAAAGGTGTTCCTGCTTCTTTAACAAGTGTTGTTGATATGGGTTGGAATCAACCAAATTCAATGTCCCCGCAGAGCCTTTCTCAATTTCCATCTGATTCTGGTTTCATTGAGCGTGCTGCCAGGTTCTCAAGCTTCAATATGGTTAACCCTTTACAGGTTCCTGAATATATGGCTCTATACTCCAGTGTAGGGGGTGTTATGCAAGAGGTTTACACAGCAAATGGGCTCAAGTCTGTACAAAAGAACGATCCAAATTTGGGTGAAACTTCCAAAAGTGTTTCTGTCTCGCTAGAACAAGGGGCTACTGAGGCGAATTCACCCAAGAATGATGTAGCAAGACGAGTTGTTGGCGGGTTAGGTAATGAGTCTGATGAAGCTGAGTTTAGTGGTGGTGGTGGTGATCAAGATGAGCCATCTCTGTCGGAGGCTGCTGACAAGGAACCTTCTGCTAAAGAAATTAGCTTGAAGAAGAGAAAGAGAGGAGCTCAGGTAGAAACCATTAACCCTGTAATGTATACTTGTCCGTTGAATCTGTAATAAGCCTTTATCTATTTCCTATCCACACTGCTAATGTTTTATGTTAGTATGCTGAGCTTGATCAAACCAAAGATAAAACTGAAACTCAACGGAAGGCTGACCAGATCCCAACTTCAGCTGCCAATAGGACTACCAGAAAACAAACTAAAAGGGGGTCTCAAGCATCAGATTCACCAAAAGATGAATATATTCACGTCAGAGCCAGAAGAGGCCAGGCAACAAATAGCCATAGTCTGGCTGAAAGAGTACTATTATCAACTTCAATGCTTTTAGTTTAATTGAAAATCAATTTAAATTCGAAGTTTGGGCTTAAAATGATTGATTTTTGCCACAGGTAAGGAGAGAAAAAATCAGTGAAAGGATGAAGTATCTTCAAGACCTTGTGCCTAGTTGCAGCAAGGTTGGTTGTTAAGATCATTAGCTATTGGTGTGTAATTGAGCTGAATCTTCCCGGTAACTTGACGAGTTGTTGTTGCTGTTAATAGCTGAAAATGACGGAATTCTTGCAGGTTACTGGGAAGGCAGTTATGCTGGATGAAATAATCAACTATGTACAATCACTACAACGACAAGTCGAGGTATGGGAGTAATTAGCATGGTTTTTCATGCTCATCTAAAGTATTTGGCTTTTGTATCTCATGGGCTTGAGTCACTTTTTTCTTCAAATTAATCTGAAGTTTTGGTTGGGGAAACTTAAGCTTCATAACAATATATGATGTTGTATACATTGAAATATATTACTTTTGAAGAAACCGGTTTGTATAGTTTCTCTGAAAGATTCATTTCAAGGTACAGGTAAATAAGAGATTCATTTAGTTCTACAGAATTAACATACTGATAATTTTTTTTTTTCGTGGAACACCCAACTGGTTGGCATACAGTTTAAGAAATAACTGTGTCCTTGATGGATTTTTGGACCATGTGTAACATCCATTCACCTTTTCAGTTCTTGTCGATGAAACTTGCAACAGTAAATCCCGGGTTGGATTTTAACATTGAGAATCTCCTGCCAAAAGATGTGAGTGATCTAGACCCAAATTTATAAGATTGAAATGCCTTGTGCATATGTATGTGTCTGTTCTCAACAACTAAAATATGTTCTACTTGGTCTTTCTTTAATGTAGATCCTTCACTCGCGGACTGAACATTCTTCAGTGGGGTTCACACCAAATTTGACGATGGCTTATTCTCCATTACATTCATCTCATCCAGTACTAAATCAAGCAAGTGTTGTTGGCATGGGGAGTTACCGACGAAACATTAGTCCCCAGATGGCATCCATGTCTACGGGGTCTAGGGAGCCTTCTCAGCCTCAGGTATTCTTCAATATGTAGATAGCACTAGTATGCCTCAGCTACTATATTTCTTTGAATTGGTGTGCTTTGGTCTTGCTCCTTTTTCTATTTTATCAGCAAATAAAACGATTATATTAAAGAAAAAGAGAGTCGATTCCCAAGACGGGAAAGGAAAACTCTAAGTACAGTAGCAATGAAGTTGAAAACAATTGAAATGAAGCGACAAAGCCAAGAAATTAAATAGCACTACAAGTCTAAAGAATGACTTGGCGACTGGATCGGAATGAATTGGATTTCTTGCTCCTTTTCTACTATAGAAACTCTGGCGTAAATTATCAACCAGTAGCCAAATTAATTAATGTATATAAGAAGAGTAACAATATATACCTCATACAAAAGGGCCTTCAGAGGATTAGTATTAACCTTTGTGTTGGTGATTTTACCGGCAATGCTGATAAGAGCACTTCATAAAATTTCCCTTACTCAGCTATGTGTTTAGTTGTGATTTAAGCATTTCATTTGCTTAACATATTCGGCTGCAGCAACCCAATATGTGGGAGGACGAGCTCCACAATGTTGTCCATATGAATTTCGCCGCCAGCAGCAGCCAAGATATAAATGGTATATGATTCTTGATCTCAAATCAATGTATCTCCCACGAGTTAGCGCGTGCTTTTGAGCTAACTTACCGAAATATCTTTTGCATTTTCAGTCTCAGCGAACAAGGAAAACGAAAGCTGAACTTCAATGACTAGCTTTTTTCTACCGACTGGCACCGTGACATCCTCTTCTATTTTCCCGCACTTGCTCCCTCGGAGAGAGGAGGGAAGTTGGTGAAATTTTCACTTCTATTCGTCAAACCAGATTAGGATGTGTTGTCGCCATGTTAACTTCAAATTCTGACACTTTAAGAGATGGAGCCGGTTTGGATGATGGTAGGTAGTGTAATCATAGCAAGTGAGATATCATGTGCCCACAAAGATAAAATACATGCCCTGGGCCGGAGCCAAACAATGTACAGATTGTTATATCTAACGAGAGGTTATGAAGATCGTCGTGAAATATGAGCTGTCCAAGAATACAGCTATGAGAGCAATGGTGGTGATGGTTTTTGTCCATTAGAAGTTGGAGCATGTGTGTGGAAAAGATATGTTATTTCAATGATTATTTACTATTCCCTGTCGGGCCTGTCCTATCTTGTACCATAATGTAGAACATCACAAATTTATATTTTCCGGTTTTTGATTGGAAGTGGTACTTATACTTGGTTCCCAATTTTCATGGCAAAAATGGATATTATACTCAGTGAGTAGATGCTTTGGAGAGGAAGAGAACATGGTTGTTGGGGACATATACTGAACAACATGGGTTTGGTGTCCTATCCCTTGCTGTCCAATTTATGATTAAAAATCATTGCTTCAATCTGAAGGATACTATGCTAAAAACAGTTGGTACATTCAAATTCCAGGAAAGGGTTGTGTTGAATGGAAAAGCAAGTTATGATCATTAGATCATACTTGATCAAAACAAATGAAGAACACTATTATTACAGATTACAAATATATTAAAGAAAAATCTACTTATATCCTAACTCTCACTTTCCCCAAACAGGTAGCAGACTCGAACTTCTGACATCATATGAGATAAGGTGTTCACTTAACTAACATTTCAACCCTAATGGGCAGATTAAAAAATATATCATGGCACTCAAAGTGCTTATGTTACAAGTAAAGAAATTTGGTGTACATATGCTCAGTTACAAGGAACAGAGACATGTTGAGTACGAACAGTGAAAACATGTATGAATAGACAACATCATTCAGTAATCCATTGATGATTTAGTGTACTCCCCTTGGTCCTGCTGTTGGTTCTGTGCCTGCAACTGAGAACAGATCTCATATACTTCAGCATGAGGAGCCCAATCACCAAAGTTCCTTTCAATGAACTGGTAAGCAATGCCACTCCTTCCAGCTCCCACTACAAAAAGCCCTCCCTTGATTTCCCCTTCTCCCTTAAAGTTCTGGTCGAGTCCCATAGCTTTCGCGCGCCTGTAATTTGCAATGGCCCGAGGGTTCAACACGAATCCTGATATGAACTTGTCCTTGAGCAGCTCCCCTCCACCTAGAGCTCTGAAGAATTCCATGCGTTGGTCGTAGATTACTACACCGCCCCAATAACGCGGCCAGAAGTCTTTTACCTGCTCAATGAAGACAATACATGTCAAAACAAGTGGTTGAATTGAAAGAGCACAATGCTGAAGAATGTTTGCTATTATTACCTCTGCCTCTATGTGCTGGTGAAGAACTGCTATCAGTTGAACTCCCATTGCATCGAATAATGGTTTCTTTGCATATAGCTGATGAGCTTCAGCTCTGCACATGATGCACCTGGTTGTTCCATTTATAAGATAACATATTAGCCACAATTGAAAAAATATTTACTCCTTTCCTTATCTGCAATAAGGCGGTAAATACTAATCTAATAGTATGTATCAATATTCAATATTTGAACTCAGAACCTCATTTATGTAGTACTGACTAGACCACTTGCAGTTAACAATAGCATTTAGATAGATATAGTTGAAGAAACTAGTTTGCGAGTAGTCACATATGTCTGAGTTCAAATCTTGGTACATACAATTGCTGATTAAAAAAGTAAGATATGTCGGGAATCGGGATGCAGAAATAGGAATTTACCCGGGACGCCGGATACATAGGAGAATAGCCGGCCTATCGCGCCATAATTCAGAGGCCTTCATTGGGGGAGTCTTGGTCTTCACCAACCTCTCCATCCCAATCTTGTACTCTGGAGTTAGTTTCTGGACAGATATGTTCTCAATAGCAGAATATGGAGCAACTGTGTCAACTACTGAAGGAGGTTGTATGCAACCACACAATCTAGCCTCAGCAGGCTCAGAAGCAACAATTCCCTTATAGGCATAGCTCTGGTCACTCCTAGGTTCATATGTTGATTGATCATATGATTTGTTACTCACTTCAAAACTTGCAGCTGGAGATCTTGGCACACTTTGCATCTTCACATAATTCATAGAGCCTATCTTGCTTCCTTTCCTTGCAGGGATGGGTTTGGGATAAGGAGCAGCGCACGCGGTGGTCCTGTCCATGAAACGAGCTATGTGTCCTCTCTTCATGCCAAACTGAGAAGCAAGATCACCACTGCTCAAGTTAAGAAGCTCAGGAAGGCACTTCCCCGAGGCCTCGAGCGTATCTCCATATTGCATCAGGGCGCGATCGTGGAGGTATGATCTGATCTCCCATGCATCCTTAAACATGAAGAAAAAAACCCAAGATATTAATTCATATATGCAGACAAACCAAATTCTAGCAAGAAAGATTGGTAACAAATTAAACCTTGTGCTGTTGTGACATGTTTATGGCTGCCATGTCCTCTGAATTCATGATCTTCAAGGTTGGTACATCTTCCCAGCCTTGATCCAACAGAGTTGGAAGCAGATCCTTCAGAGCTCCATTACCAGCGAAATCGTCCATCGAAAAGGAAGCCATTTTCTTGAGAAAGCAGAGAATGAGTCTGGATGATTTATTGTCAGCCCAACTGCTCTTGACATATAAAAGACACTTAACTGCATTAAGATATGAGAGTTTAACAAGAGTGGGTAAGATTTTGAAATTGTCAATGACTTGGCCAAACTCCTACACTAAAATAATCCTTCATTTCATGGAAAGTTTCAATCACAATCAATTTGGAGGTTCCATTATCTCATAATTAAATCACTGATGTGATGAATCACCAAATTAAACTATGGAACTGATATTGCCATGAAAAACCAATCCTATGATAAAGTAAACTTTTAAAATTGTTGGAAATGTCAAAAGATAGTAGTCCAGACAGATGAGAAAATGGGAGAATTTCAAGGATGGTTCTCATGTAAGAAATGCCAAAATGTTTGGACTGTGATTACAATAATAGAATATTTAAAGGGATGTATCTGAGTAATCAATATGGATAGATGATGTATTCAGTAACAGTGCAGGCCAATAATAGAGTTTGGCATGGCTTATTTTAGTTCCATCTTGTTAGTACAACCTGTCTTGGTTGCATCATTTAAGCTTTAGACTTTCTGGGAACATATTGTGTGATGTGTTTATTATGTGATGTGTGATTATATTTTGATTTACAAGCTTTGGTAATGTGCATTGTCATATAATTTGGAGTCTACTGTACGCTCATCAGAACTAAAAACTGGCAGTATAATCTCCACTTCAACAGATAACATATGTATACTAAACGTACAAAAATTTACCGTAAACTTCTCTTTTTTTTCACCGTTAATGACTCCGTTAAGAAATTGGTTTTCACATTATATAATTATATAGTACAACTTTGAAGCAGAAACTGAAAAGGAGTATAACAAATTTGAACTCACAGTAAATTGTTTACATAATGTTAAAAGAAATTATGCAGAAGATACAGAGCAATCTGCTGACCTACTAAGAGTTAACAAAATCTTTATTTGTCACCATTTCTGAATCAGTTACAGTTAATATGTAAATCAAAGCAAGTCTTATTTATTTAACAGCAAGAACTCATAATACAACCAACAGATTCACTCCTGGCTCTCATTGAATGTCAAAACCATGTTGTTTTCACCTATTCCTTGAAATGGGGCTCTTCCATACACAGCCAAACTAGGGATTGAAACTCGAACCTGAATCTCGAGCTAATTCTGAAACTTTCTGTCTTCTAGATATTTACAATGGGAATGATTCTGCGAGCTCAAACCTTGAGTTCCTTGCCCCATTCCAGTCCTCCTTAGTGAATGGCATTGGAACATGCCATTCACATTCATATTATAGCCTTGAGTGAAATAAATATGTTGACATCACTTTGTGACTGAATAAAAGAGGTACACATAGCTCGAGGTGAAGGGAAATACGGAGGCTATATCAGGGCTCGCATCAGTTGAAGAAATATGGAGACTCCAAGACGTCTCTGAGATCGAAATCTCCTCGCCCAGGCAAAGGAGGAAATGCCAAATGAGGGAATGACTCGTGAAAGCCCTCTAACAACTGTTAAAACAAAAATTAGATTATTAGTGAATCATAAAACAGTACCATGATCTTAAGATGTTTGCTACTGGATATTATGGTCAGTGCTCAAACCCATACACATAAAAACCGAAAGGCGACAAGATCAAAGTGGAGATACTTTACATTTTCCAAAATAGGTGCCTCGTAGAGTTCAACAAACTTTTCTCTAAGTATCCTATTCATTTCATCAACGTCACATGCATGTGTCCAGTATGAATCATGGACTCCTGTAGCACCGCGTTTGTGTGATATAGTGAGAATTCAAAACAAAAACATGATTTCAAACAAAACGAGGAAGCCAACCGCAAACCTGCAAAGTCTAAGCCTGCCCTTCTGCAGGCAAGGGCGGTCATCATCATGTGGGAACCATCAAGAGAGTGAACAAAATTGGGAGGAAATGCTGTTCTCTGTCTCTTGGCCATCACCTGCCGAAACGATCGCACAGAAAATAGATAAAAAGGCTTGACAATACAGCCCTTAGATTGCTAAAATTATAGAGAAGGGAATGGTAGTGTAGAAGTTTAATATTTGGCTAAAAATATTGGATCGGGCTCCACAACTAAAAGGTCAACCTTTTTAGTAGGGAATGACTCTTACTTTTATATATTTATGGGCAGGTCATTTTTCCTATTTTTATTCGACGTGGAACTTAATACTTCAGCAAGTACAAATCTTATTACACCAGTTCCTCTATCTTTCTAGAAAGGTATAGCAAACATGGATGTGAAGAAAAAAAGTAGCAGTTTATGTACAGGCATAAGAGGTTCTAGAAATTCCCTAGGCACAAAAAATTACCAAAGTACCACCAATGATCAGATGACAAATTGATCCAAATTTTTTTATCATTGGCAGGGCCTCTTGTCATCAAGGGATAAATCATGACATTATCAGGGTTGAGGAGAAGTTTAGGAAGTGGGGGAAGATTATCACTGGTATAGTCCATCTTTTGAGCAAAGGAAACTGAAATGAACCAATAATTATCAAGTTCACAAATACCTTATCGGTTTCTCGTTGTAGAGACAACACCTGAAGAGAAGTCTTAACCTGCACCCATTATAATAAAACTCTTAATCCATACAAAATTTTACGCGGGCTATCTTTCAAGTTGGAATGATGATGCTGGAAATTTCAAATTTTCATAGAGTATTACAAGTTGTCTTCCTAATTTTCGGTATGGCTGTACTACAGGAAGTCCAAGAGGAGTAATCCACTGCACAGTCTCATTTTCAGAGGCTATCACCTGTTGTTCAAAAGCCAAAATCATAATATCAATCCTGAGTGATAAGAAATACATCTGTGAAACGTTCATCTGAAACATGAGATTTTAAAACCTCAAGTAGCAGAAGAGAGCATATGCCCATACTTTCCAAGAAAGAACAAAGGAAATATGCAGTCAATTATAGCCCACCCATTCAGCAAGCACAAGGAGCTTACATAGTATGTCCCAACCCAACAATATATGTGTCATCACAATCAGAACATATTAACAGAATATAATTTTAAAACTATATATGGAAAAGAGAAGGCTCAACCAGTAATTTTCTACAAACTTGCTTGTTTCCCATTTGACGAGTTATAAATTATTTTATAATAAGATATCCAGATAGCCAAGGTCACGATAACAAGATACTGAACTAAAGTTTCCTAATGTGTTATCAGCCTGTGACATCTGACCAACTTTTTGCTCATTAACAAAGTAACAGAAAATCCTTAATTTTCACAACATGTTTCAGTATCTCCAGAACTGACCACAAAACACATAGATGCATACCCAATAAATCATTAAAATAGGATTTGGGTAAATCTATATGAACCCATATATACAATCTTAAACACGTGAAGGGAAGCCCAGTGCAAAAAGCTCCCACAACCATGGGGTCTGGGAAAGATCAATTGTAAGTAGCATTAGAGGCTGTATATCTGCAACTTCAACCCATGACATAGGTCTCAAATGGATAACGGATATACAGTAATAGGAACACAATGCATACAAGATTGAGCTATCCTCTCAGATGAATGATCTAAGGAGAGAACACACACCTTAGCACAGTCACCAAGCCATCCCATAATACTTCTTGCAGCTTCAAACATCTCCTCTAATGCGATCAAAGTCGTCTACTCATGCAGTACAATAATCAGTAAAAATTCCCTCTATTACTCAAAAAAATGCACATGCTCCCAAACTTGCACAAATATCAAGGTTTTGTTTACTTACTTTTGCTGCATAGCAAGCACCGGAAAATAGCATAGTATCATCAACGATACCCCGTTCCTTTAGCCTCCTCTTAATCTGATCACGAGCTCCGACATAAGTGACACCATAAACAGATGTCATCACAGTCTGCTTAACCAACTTTCGATCCACCTACGGAAACCCAGTTACAAAGTTAAACAACCAGCAATTCATAAAGCAGTTATATGCAAGCATGACTAAAGAGATCACTTTTGATGGAAAAAAACAATCTCAAACATGTTAAAACTAATCAGGTAGGAAACATTCATAATCAGTACTTCTATTGATTCCTTCACATTTTCTCATGCGGAGTGTAGAGACATTAATTTGACAAGAATTGAAACCTGATTGACTAGAAGCCTAGCATGTGGATCTTTCTCGGCATCTCTCTGCATAATTTCACGAACTCTGCATATCAAAAGCAATTCCATCAGATAGTTAACCTTTCCCAATAGTAGTCATATTGAAAGAAGAGTTAATTTGCAATGACTACCATGTAGAATTTATTTAGTACTTTTCATACTAGATTTCCCCATTATCTTTTCATATGTACATTGTATACTTATTATCTTAAGATATTTTTCGCGCATTCCTTTACATGAAGTCAGAACTAATCATCTTGTGAACCCAGATTGTCTAACATGGCTAGAATGAAACACAAATACCACTTACTTGTTAGCAATTCCAGTGTAAACATCTGCAGGTTTCTCTCCAGCAACAAGATTGACCGCAGCTGCTCCTAACTTAAAAAAATAAAATAAATTCAGTCAAATCATTTGTTTAAATATATGTGTGCACTGTGCAGTCATTAAGCATTTAGGATAAAATACACTTTGTTACCAAGGGTGATTATTAATTTTAGCAATGACGCAAGCACCTATCTAATCAATCATACCATCCCAGGCGAAGGAAAAATTAGTTGGAGTAAGAAAACAATTATCAAGTACAAAATTTATTTTAACAAACTAGTAGTATCTGAGAAGAGAGTTCAAGAACATATCGAGGGATTTTAACTAGTTATGAGATAGCTTTGTTTAATCCTACACGGCCCAGGAATAATTAGCAGGGCAGAGCAAGACTACTGGATATTTGGAGAAAAGGAAGACGAAGAATCTAGTTGGCTCAACCGGTACACAAGAGTGATAAACTCATAAAGAATAACATAAAAAATATTGGATGGTATTCATAATGTCGATCAAAATATTTGCATCACTTAATATGGGAGTTCTTCAAATGGTTTCAAAAACCTAACGTTCCATGAACAAGCATGAATATAAAAAGTCAAGAGGCCCTGATCCAAAACTATATCATGCTTACATATGTCATAAAGGCAGCAAACAGAAATGCCCAACTACAGCTTAAAAATTCTCCTAAATCTGACAACAGAAGACAAGAAATTTTGTTTTGAAACCTACAAATAATCCATTCCTAGAGTGATGATAGGGAAGTTAGTTACCGTGTCCCTTCCCAGGGCTGCATAGTGTTGTAAGCCGTTGCACGAACCATCCTTACAAAAGAATAGTACAAGCAAAATATAAGACTGACTTGATAAATGCAATAACTTTTATCGAAGTAGTATATGTTATAGAACTCAATGCAAGTTTTTATTTAAAAGCAGTGAAATTGTTTTTCACAGTAAGATTTCCCATGCTGAGGAGTACCTGGTGGACAGGGATATGTGAGACAGTAGTCTCTGGTGAGGAGCTCCGCATTGCTTCCGCAAGAGTTATACATGCCGCCAAGCATTGAAAAGGATCTTCTGCACCCAACCACCACTGTCTTCCTCCTAAGGGCCTGTCTGCAGAATCAAAGATATCTTGAAGATGATTCTCAGTAAATGCTTCCCGACCCTCATAGGATAATTTATCCACACCACCCGCATATAAATTAGCCAAGTGAATTTTGAGCCAGCGTAAGCCCGAAATTCCCAATGGTCGACCCTCTGCAAATTCCAGGATGCCTCGGCACATATCAGAGCCAAGATGGTTTAAATGAGGGTGCATGGGGTATGCACGACCTCGAAAATCAAGGTTATGTGGGTAGTAGAAGCCATCCTCTTTCTTCATCTTTCGAGCCACCTGCGCATCAGCTAGAAAGTGTCAGCATGCAATCAATAAGAATAAGAAACACTCCATATTTAAATAAACAAGGAAGCTTCTTACAGCAAGTTTAAGTTCTATATCACACCGCCGTGAATGCTTCTCACTGTTCGACTTTTTCACAGTTCTTATGTCCCACCTCCATTTCTTCATTTCTTCCTCATATTTTATTTTGTCCTCTTCTTCAGTGTATGGCTCTTCTGGTAGAGGTTCCTGCAATCGGTTATCAAACACCAGCCCAAAAGTGTTAAATTAGAAAATTACTCAATTGACAAGATACAGATAACAACAGGAGAAAACTTCAGTGTTGTGGCAGTTTAACTTACATCACTCTGGTCAACTAAGTCAGCCACACCACCTCCGTTTGCCCACAGTCTCTCAATAACATCAAGCACCCTTTTGTTCACTCTCCACTTTGTATTTCCTAGTGTGTCTAGGGCCTGATTTACAGTACAATAAAAACAATGTAAAAAATAAAAATAATAGTAAATTAAACAAGAAGTATTAGAGACGGTGAAGAGGCTAAAGAAGAAGAAAAACGAATAGGGGAAATTTAAAATGCTAAAGATGAGAAGGAAGTAAAGACATAAACCACAGGGTTCAAAAACCTCATAAACAGATTCTAGTTGCTGCCTCGGTGTCTTTCTCATTATTTTCCGTTGTTGCTTGGATCCATGGGTCCGCATCACATGGGATGGCAAAAATAAGTATGCACCTTTGTCATACCTGAATAATTTGCATAAGATATAAGGAGATTAGAGACCCTGTGTAGCAACAGTAAGCAATGACATCTAGCTAACAGAGTTCCCAGGTAACAGCATAAAAATTAGGACACTAGAATGGATATATTTAGACATGTATTCAAACCAAAAGGAAAACATGAGACATCCATCATACAATATATTGTAAGAATAGCATACAACAAGGGTTTGACATAAAGAATGGAATAACCTGTAAACATATAAATGAAGTATCAAATTCCATACCCTGCCCACTTTTGAGGTGGTACCAACATCGGCATATAAGGAATAACCGTGTGCCTGGCCTGTTTTGACAAAAAAAATTATATCTTCATTCCACAAGCATGGATATGTATGCAGAAAAAACAGCGTTGAACCTCCCAATATTTTATAAGGATGAGTAAAACTAACTGCTGATAGAACAGCCCCGCCCCCCCTAATTATCATGCAATATGAACCACCCAAGGAGATAATGATCTTACCGTTTTCTCAAGGCTTTTAAGAATTTGCGGATCACATTGGATAACACCATATCTCCTGTTGCTTTTCCTATTTAAAGATGACCAAAAAAACAGATCACGCAAAAGTTGAACTTGTTGACTGTTTATACGAGAGAGAGAATAGGGTGTCCAAATAAAGGTGCATGGATATTTTCTTACAATGTTTCATTTATGGTAACAGCTTGCAGGGTGTGTACAAATGCAGGGCGGATATCAGGCGGACCATCTCCGAGTTGATCAACAGGAGATTGTACATATGCTGTTTCCGTCAACAATTGAATCAAGCGGCAACCAATCTAGAAAGTAGAAGCACAAAAACAAAAGAAAATAGAACAATGAAGATGGTGCACGCAACAAAAACAAGACTTCTACATTTCACACAACAAACATCACAAACCTTAACATGAGCTTCCTGACCCCAGGGCTGTGAAACATCATGATTCTTCACTATTGCCCTTACTTTTTGGATCTTTTGCTTTTTAATCAGATCTGTTACTGTTTTCCTTAGCCTCTTCTCTTGATCTTCGGTCATTTCCACTTGCTCATCCGTCACAGGATCAGATTCATCCACAAGTACTAAATCTTTTCTGTTTCCCTTTTTTTTAGTCTTCTCGAAAAATCTGAGTATTCTGGCCTGATTTGTAAAGGAGAAGTTAAATTCAAGTTGCAGAAATTACATATAACACATAAATCTTGCATCTTTCATGAACAGTCAGTGAGTTGAGTAACTACAATCCAGTCATTAAAATGCATCATTTGGCTAACATTATTACAAAAGTACTAGAGACCATCTCGGAATATATGCTAAATTGTCAAAGTGCCTGCATTCATCATCAAACACATTTCAACAACATAAGAAGAATAAGTAGAGTTTTTGTAAAGATTAAATTAAATGAATCTAGCAAAGCAAGCAAGAATACCAAAATTATGTATGACATTAGTAACCATATTACATCAACCAAGTCCCTTCTTCTGAATTATTCATGAATCAAAACCTAAGCAAAAACAAACAATAAACAAAGTGTAGACTCCAATGTGACTCACCTCATGTTCAATTGCTTCTCCAAGTTGAGAAGCAGCCTGCACCACTCTGCAACTACCAGGGCCTCCTGAATTGGTCATCAGCAACCCCATCATCTTGTGCATGACGATCACAGCCATCTTATCCGCGGACAAATGGTCTATAAAAGGAGCATAATTACGTTTAAACTTGGCCTCCCTGCAGTGTTCCTGCTCCTTGGCAATGGCGTCGCGCAAGGGCTCAAACCAGCCCAAGAACAACGACTTGATGTAAGGCAAATTGGGTGCAAGCTTCAGCTCACACATGTTCTTGAGAAGCTCCTGGTACTCGTTAGCCGCCGCCTCCCACGCCTCCGTCTCCATCTTCACCTGACGCCGCTTGAGAGCTATATACTTGCCCACCCCGATACCATCAACTGTCCTCTTCGGCTTCTTCTTCGATTTGGGGTGAGGCAACTGAGCTTCCCTGTTCATCTCCAGCAATTCCTTCATATCGTCGGACCCAGATGAGTACTCTTCCGATTCTGTCGCCGACGCAATGGCCTCCGCAGAAGTCGCCGCGTAGCCTCTGGCGCCATGGGAGAACCAGGAAAGGGCAAAAGGGTTGCTCCAATTCGCGGAGCTGTCGATTCGACAAATACCCAGAAAAGAACTTCTACTAGTTGTGGCTTCGGCGCCGACGAAAATAGAGGCTTGGAACAATTTCAGATACGGCGAATCGGAGGTGGCGAGATTGAAGTTCCTGGAAGAAGCGCGTCTGGCCAAGTTCCTCCACATGGTTGTCAGGAATGTGACGATAAGAGTATGGGTTTTCAATTTCCTGGAAAACTTGAAAGAAAGTTTGGATCTTTGGCTTCAACTGTGTGGGAAAGGGGACAGAGATTTTGGAGAAGACGGAGGCGTATAAACCCTAATAAAGACCTACGAAAATCAGTTTGATGAGTTTGAGTAATTCGGTTATAAACCGACTTGCACGCACGCTCCATGGGCTGACCCGTACAGTTTTTATCTCGTTAAAAATTGGAGAAATTCCTAATCACTACGTACTCTTAATTATGCTAGTTTTTAATATCTATGAATTAACAAAAAAATAAAAAATAATAATTTTATCATTAATATATTAAAAATAAAAAATGATATTAAAATCATTTCTTTATATATTTTTAAGAAAATAATACTAAAATAATTTTTGTTGTAAATAATATAAAAGATGGGAGAATCAAATGATAGTATCTTAATATATTAGTATTATTTTACATGTCAGAATAGCTACATATATATACACATCAATATACTAAACTTATTACACACAAAGTCTAAAATCGCAATCCTTCTACGCTATCGATATGTAATATTACTCTTACATAACTTTTATTGTTAGAATTATTTTGTGACATATAATGATGAGATTATTTCAAAACAATTTTTTATTTTTTCGTAAACAAGTTAAAATATTATTATTTTGAATTTTATAAAAAAATAATTTAGTAGTATTTTTGTCATTTCCAAAAATAACATAATTTAAAAAAAATAACGGAAGGGATTAAGTTGCAGCATTAAACAAAATTAAGGGACCATAGCAAATGCATTTTAGTTAAGAAGTGCTAAGCG
>JAYMTR010000031.1:0-16333 GCA_036897985.1 Geranium sanguineum | reverse complement strand
TATTTGTGCAAAAATGACAAAATTGCTTATGAAATTAAGAATTAAATTTTTTATAAAATATTCTTTTTAAAAATAATTTAACTAAAAAATTAAATTACAAAATTTGATTGTACAAGTTTAACTAAGAATTAGATATTTTTTAACTAAAAAAATAGATATGTCATGAAAAACTTTTAAAACTTTTTTAATTTTGAGGGCAATTTCGTCCTTTTTGTTAGTCCTTCTTATTCCTTAAGGGTAAGGGGCGGAGCGGAAAGGAAGACTCGATCATCCAATTACTTCTAATACGATAGCACCATCGGCAACTTCTTCAAGAAGAGCCTCTCTACAGACTCACGTTCAAGCTCAAAGCAGTCTAGCCAAGCCCAGGCCAATAGCAGTTTCTTCTGTAACAGCTTTTCTTTTGCTCTAACTGACAAAGAGCTAATGATTGGAGATCTTCTACCGAGTACCTAGATAGTATACAGCTGACCCAGCCAATGCCAATCTCGATTCAAGTGGAAGCAATGTCCGCTAAAAGGAGCCTTGATCGACTATATGATAGGCGATAGCACCAGTTTTCCATTCTTCACTTCAATACAGAAGGAACGGATTCTCGAACAGTATACTTATGAACTTTCTTCCCCTCAGTCGGGTCACAGGAATTTTTATTCAAAATAACATCTTTTTCTTAAGTTGATAACATCACATCGCTTATTCATCTGCACCTGAAAAGAGCAGAGTCGTGAAAACTTAGAAGAGTGGCTTCACTTCAAAGCACCTTTGAGGTTAGGATTCATTGCCGAAACTGGGCTCAAATTGCAGAAGTTATAATTGACTCGTGCGCGGAATCGAAAAAAGCCTGTCAATTCCTAGCTGTCGAAAGAACTGCTGCCTACCTCCAAGGATCTCTACCAATTAGATTGCCAGCCAAGAGGTTTCTTCCCTTCCTATGAGGAAGATTATGGGAACACTATGTCCCTGATTCCATCCAAACAAGCTAATTGAATAGTTAGGGCCCCCTGGATCGGCTTTCGCCCGGTATTACCTATATAATAATATAACCCTTTTTCCTCCCTTCTAGTTAGCACGTAGTGGGCGTGGGACAGCTTGTTTGTTCGTTTGCCAAAACCCGGTCTTTTTGTCCTTAAAACCCTTTTTTCCCTAAGAATTCCAAGCCTTAGGTCAATCAGGTTAATCCCTCAGCTCAGAGCAGATATTCTCTAGCTGCCTAACAGCTTATTTGAGAACACAAGGCATTCTCATAGCGCATTCCTCCTTTCTTGATTCAATTCATCTGCACCCTCGTCGCAAACAGCCTTACCTTGTATTCTCAAAGCTCTTTCTTTTTGTCCAATTCCGGGCACTGTAAGAACCGATTTTCTGATTCAATCCAATATCCCAAAGGCCGATGAGCCCAATAGCAAGACTTACTTTTCCACGATTGGAAGCGAAGCAACCTCGATTGCTGAGGCCAAAAGAGTACCTTTTTTTGTGCTTAGCTTGCCAGTTAGTGTTCGTTTTCGTATCAGTTTCTTCCTTTCTTTAGTGACTTCACCGAGGTTATGTAAATATGTTCGACTGAAAGGAGAGGAAGTTTCGATTCGAACAGAGAGATGTCGGAAAAGAATTTTCTCTAGGGAAAGATAGAAGGGGCAGAGTATTCACCGAACCCTTAATCACGTGGGAAGTCTTCATTCTTAGTAGTGGAGTCCATATTCTTCCTTTAAAGCCTTTAGCCAGTAGGTAGCTACCTTTACTCGGTCTACTATAGAAGATAGAAGCGAAGCAGCTACTGGAGACAGGACTTGACTTAGGGGTAGGCTTGAGAGCTGTCGTACGGGCACTAGGCACTTGCTAACGAACTTCTGGTTCTAAAATATCAGTTGTTCCTGAGTAAAGTAACTAAGCAGTAGCTCTTAGGTATATGAAATGACTTCTAAGTTGAATAGAATAGATGCTTTAATAGTCTTATGAGTAGCCAGCCTCACGTCCAATCCTTTGATCTCCTACTAGTAAGCGAAAGAGAAGGGCGAAACCAAAGACGCGAATCAATGTTACACCTTCAGACGCGACATCTAGCTAGCTACTTCTCTAAGACCGGAGTCAATAGCTGCGCTTATTCCTTCAACAGCGGAGAGTTTCACACGAACTGAAAGACATTCTACAATCACTTGCATTCAAACTGATCAATGCTTTGCTACCGGGCTTCTAGTTGCCCTTTCTCTAACAGCTGAAATAGCAGCCTCCACTTCCCTCTTTGAAATAGCCTACTAAAGAGTCAAATCGTATCTTAAAAGAAAACCCGGGTTGATCGATCGGTTAAGAAATTATATTACCGGACGGGGAAAGCGGTGTTTGGATTAGAAAGGATGTCGCAAGATCAATTGTTTTTTCCTGCTCTCCTAAACAGTCGGAAGATCGGTTGTTGAGGCAATTCTTACTTGTTCATCGGAAACTGATCTAGCTCCGGACCTTCAGCTTTCATCTTTTCGATTGGATGAGGCCTGAAGGAAAATGCTGGATAGTGTAGTGAAGGGCTTCCTGTAAAGAGAAACCCGAACGCAACTGATGGCTATCCGGTGCAGCTTCTAGAGGTTCCGTTTAGCAGCTCTAAAATCATTCCGATTAGCAGGGAAGCGGTAGGAAATTACAATTGTTGTTACAGCGAGACAGAGTAAAAGAAGGCTCACTGTGGGTTCAAGCCCCACTTGTGTAATGAGTAATTGCGTAAGTAGTCTATCTTCTGCTGCTAATATTCTTTCTAGTGTGTAGTTACGTCACTTGCTTAACTCATATCTTTCTATGATGTATTTTCCCTTCTTTCTTTTCAGGGCGAAGACGAAGCATACTGTACAAGGTCGTCTCAAGGTGCTAAATAGCACTGAGTCTAGGAAAGAAAGATTCAGCACGAAATAAAGACTAATTACCTTCCGCAAGGGTGCCGGGAGAAGAGGCGGGCAAGACCCTTTTCGACTGGAAGTGCTTGTCCGGAATAGGAAGAGGATCGGGAATTTGCTTATAAGGAGAGCAAGCATCGTTTAGCAACTAATCTCATCTCGTTTTCCCTCTCCTTTTAGTCGAGAAATAAATCCCTAAGTCTATCAACTAAGTGATTATAAATACCACCGATTGATTGAATTCTTGACTCTGAGGGGAGAAAATGCTTCTTCCAGAGTCTACCAACTCAGTGATTAACAATACCTTTGTCAAACTAGTCATCTATTGAAGAATACCCTGCGTCAAACTCCTCTGCTGTAAAGACCAATGCTAGTGCTAATTATACCTATCCCATGGGTCGATAACTGTACACCTAATCCGTTGGTGGATTCCCCTTTCTGAACGTACATCGTTATGAAACTGGGCACCTTTGTCGAGATAAGAATCTCTTTGCTTTGGTCCGGGTTTCTCTGCGTTTCTCGGTGCGAGCTAGATAATGCAATGCATAAGACGCTGCAGGCTTGTCAGACGAGAAAGAGTCTGCTTCTGCTATAGGATCAGGTGCTCCAATTGTCTCTTCCGTTGCTCCAAATCAAAATGGATTTACCTTACGATAGAAAGCAAATCGGCATCTTTCCTTAAGCGTTTGGCTTGTCGGACTGCCTATCCACTTGTTCTTGACTGCCTAACACTTTGGTTGAGACTTTCCCTCTTCTCTTCCTATGCGACTCCTATCCTAAAGTCAAGGAAGGACCAATAGTGTTATAGCTGGTAGAGTAATAGACTGCATCCGCGGCCCGATTTCTCTCCTTGTCTTTCTTCTGATGCTGGTACAATCTAGTAGGACAGACAGTGACTCTCAAGCTACTCTATCCGATATGTTCGAGTGAGATACACCAGGTCAACTACGCTTGAGACAGCTGCCTCTTCTAGCCGGAATGCATCCTTTGCTTTCTCTCTTTCTGAGTCTGAGTCTACTCCTGGAGACGGATATATGCATGTTCCAAGATTCTCCCCGCTTCGCGCCTTGTGGCACTATTATATAGTTCCAGCACTTAGGGATGGATTAGGCTTAGGCATTAGGAAAGAAATTGGGTTGCTGGGTTGCTATGTTTCAATAGCATTTTGCTTGAGTAATCTAGACCTCTTCGAACCGGTATGCATCCTTTCTATCTTCTAAATAGAATAGATGAGGCTATCCTGAAACTTCTTCTTCAAGAAGAGATTCTATGTATAGTCTACAAGCAGATATTCTGGGCTATGACTCTTCATAAAGATATTTTGAGATAGGAAAGAAACTAGTCATAATCTTCTGCAACTCCTGAGATAGATCCTAGACTTTCAGACAGACCTCTGGACTTCGTTCCTTGTAAATAAAGTAGTTTAGCCCGTTGATGTACAATCCAAGACAATTACTAGACTATCTTTTTACTTGGAATCTTCCTAAATAAATGGTATCCGCTCTGCTGGTTCCCTCTTCTCGTGATTCCGCTCATAGAACTCACCTCTTAGTAGACAGATATGGTCCTATTCCGAGACTTCTTTGTTCTTCTAGCGGGCTTGTCAGACCTTAGGTTTTCAATCCTTTGCTTGAGTTTCCTCTTCGCCAACACTCGAGTAAATAAAAACCTCTTCGCTTTCTTTGCTCGAGTAATAGTTATAAATCCCTCTGCACTTAGTTCGATAAATCAATCCCTTTCCTGTCTAAGAGCTACTCCGTCCCATGGTATCTACTATCTACGGATAGAAACGCATACTACCTCAGCCACATCTTACTATTTCGGAATGGAAGGAATCTTAACAGAGGCATATTCCGATGCTTTTCACCCACATCAAATCCAAGTCATAGCGATTTCCCTATATTGGGAATTCATCTTTAGATAAAAGCCTATTTAGCGATCCTCATCCTAACAACTGCCCTGTTTGAACCTGCAGGGTATGCATGCAGGGTATAAGCATGCAGGGTATAAGAAGACTAGTTTGTTACTGTTAGCGTGGTGAAACAATACCTTCTAGCGTGGCCTTAGGAAACCAAACAACCACACATTTGTTCAGTACACATTTGTTCAGTACATAAAGCCCAAGGTCTAACCGAACCTAGGGATAAAAACCTCGGGATTGGATTGGAGAAGCACCAAGCGAGAGGGTTTCGGAAAGCTGCTCTATGCCCGGAACAGGTACGCAAGCTAGCGATAGGTCAGACACGAGGCAGGGAAGCAAGGTTTGGAAAGGTTTAGCTAGTGCCCGGAACTCGGAGGTCAGACAGGCATGCACGGAACGAGGCAGGTGCCAAAGCTAGCAGGTAGGAGTTTCTGTAGCTCGGTTAGAGTCAATCCCTTTCCAGAAGAGCTGAGGTCGAATGATCAACGAGGTCTAACGAACCAAGGAGAGTAGATGTCCAAGCTAGCTAAGAGAAACCGACGGAATTCATCCTAATACTTCGGTATTCAATAGAATCCCCGAGCAACTGTCTTTGTTGAGAAACCGATAAACAAACCGCGGGAAGAAACCTAGCAACTGACTTTCTTTCCTTTGGCACCTATCCGTTTTGCACCTTCCTTTTTCATCCCATCCCTCCGCACCGGATAAGGACTGGTATTACGAATCTCCAGAAATACCTGTTTTTGTAAGCAATTGAGGAAAAAAAGTTGATGCCAGCCATAGCTCAAACCTTACTTTTCGATTTGACTAGCGGAGCGGAATCGAAATTCAAACTTTTTTCATTTCATATAGCGACGCCACCTTACTTTTCGATTTTACCTAGGGAACCGCATCCCCGATTGACTTTTTTGCATTTTCACCTATGGGCAAAACCTTACTTTTTCTCTGATTTGCCTAGTTTTCTCTGATTTGCCTAGTAGGTCTGGTTTGTAATCCAAGGAGAGATAGGTCGTTAGAACAAAGGGATAGATCAATTCCAAGGGCTTTATGCTCTAGTGTTTATTAACGCTTGGGCAAGATGCTCTAGAGCTTGCTTATCCCTTTCCGAAGTAGCTACTTTCAACAAAACTAACAAACTTAGGGACTGTCTGTCTTTGTGATTTCATTCCTTTCTAGCAAAACCCAGGAACTAGCTAGAGAAACCTGCTGCTATTTGCTATTTGCGGGTAACTCCTAACCTTGAATGCTTTCCCTTTCCTCATTGTTTCACTCGAGTAACTGGGGTACCTCTTTCTGATAAATTCCTCTTCATTTCATTCTAGTAACTTTCTACCTCTATTAGATAAGATATTAGAGAACATTCTTTATACCTCACCTCAGGCCTCTATGAGAAATTAATACGTATACCTTTCTTTGGGACTCTGTGTTCCCTTGACAGGTTACCTCTCTTCCGAAGGTGTGGCCGGAATAGACCTTAGGCTATACCCTCTTATTTCCTTAAGTTACTCGAGTAACCTATGACTCAAACCACGCTTCGTCCTTCTTAGACCGGGGAGCCTAATACTTTTAGAAGAGGAAGTCAGATTGCTTCTTCATCGGCAAAGGCTTAGCTAAGTATGATACCTGCGTCCTAAGTGGGTAGGTGGCCAGACCTTCCTTCGCTCCTTCCTCTCCTGTTAGTTTCAATGATTCCATTTCGAGATATTCCCAATCCCGTGGGATACCAGAAAAAGAAGAAATGACGTAGTAGCCCATTTTCTCCGTTAAGGTCAAAAGACAAGAGGACTTATTGAAGGATAGGTTCTGAACAAGTGAATGAAATAGCTAATATAGAGTCAGATCGTAATCATAGAGTCAGATCGTAATCAGTTGTATCCTCAACTTTCAAAGCGGAATCGATTCTCTATTACCAGCCGTAGGACAGCCATTTTTCATTAGGGACCTTTGATCCGTTAAGCGACTTCCAAGCTCACCTGGGCTCCTTCTTTCTCAATCTCAAAAGCAAATCACCCTTTTCTTTAATAGATTTCGCGGAAAACCAGCTATATCCTTTCAACAATCCCGATGACTGTACTTGAGAGAATCCCACTTTCTCACTACTAAACCAGACTCCTTATATTAGATTTTTCGTTTATTTGTAGTTTTTTCCTGATTTCTCGCCCGGGCTCTCGGCATGGCAGCAGAACTGGGTTGGGCCACCTTGTGAGAGGTATGGATGGAAGAAAAAGAGAGGATTCTTGATGCTATTAGCTATTAGGGACGGGTATTGGTTTGATTCTAACCTACGGAATCAAAATAAGACTTATCTTTGGTCTAACGAACCTTTGTTTTTATCCAAAATAGGAAGCCAAGCTGGTTATAGGCAGGTAGGAATTTCTTATCTTTCTTTGTTGACTTTCCCGATGGTTAATACCAGAAGATTGGCTTGGCTTGCCTTAGGTTTCTTGCTCAGCTCACCAAACAGCGGGGTTACTCCTCACCTCAGTCTCATATAGCCCTACTAGAGCGTAAAGCCCTTTGTTTTGATCAATTTGCTTGCTTTTGCCCTATATTTGCTTACTTTAGCAGAGAAAAAGCCCTATTTAGCTTACTTTCTGACTATGCTGGCATCAACTTAGCACAATTGAGAGATGCCGTTCCAACTGTCCCATGAGCTTTCTGACTATGCTGGGAGGAACTTTCGACAAAGAAACCGAGCTACTTTCTTATTTGGGCTCTTCGATAATAGACTCTTATCTATTAAGAGAAAAACGGAACTAGAAGAAAGGAAAGGGAAAATGAGTACCTAAAATCAGAGGGAAAGAAAGAAAAGAGTCAAACGAAGATAGCTAGGACAAGGTATTTCTTGCTTATTGCGAAGGACAAAGGGACTTAAGGGATTTATCTCTCGAGTAAGAGTCAAACGAAGAATATGCTCGACCGGGAAAGACAGAAAGGAATGTAATCCCAAGCTAAGAGACACCTTGGTCTGCGAACCTAGGTCTAACGAGCCTTGGTCTTTAGCCCAAGCGTTGTAAAACCTTGGACAGGATGATGCCCTAGTGTTGATGTCTTCGAACCTCGTAGGACAAAATGCCGATAAATTAGATAAAACAAACCTTAGGAATTCATCCAAATACTGAGGTATGAAATGCTTGGCTTGATAGGAAATAAAAACCTCTACCTTCCCCGCTTCGCTCAGTTATGTGGTTACCTTCGGAAAGGAGTCTTACTAGGTGCCGGGGCATCAATACAATCCCTAGCTAAGCCTTGACAATACCAGGAAAGTACCAGTAGAGTTCGATAAATGGCTGTTTATCGAGCGATCAAATGCATAGATAGGTATTCCACCATTAAATAGTTTGCATGTGGGTTAAATGCGTCTATATCGACTGATGCGTTCATGTAACAATATGAAACAGACCTATAGATGTGGCTAGAGGATGCTCAAACCTGAGGAGCGGTTATAGGAAATAGTACATATGGGAATGTTAGAATGCGATATTAGGGGTTTATCTCTTGTTTGGGTTGGGGTTAGGATGGCAGGCAGGCCTATCTTTCTTGGTTTCGTCCAGTCATCAATAACTTGATTTTTGTACTCCTCTTACTAGAATCCTTTCAAAAGAGACGGATTCCATTAGATAGCTGCTCGCATAACCAATCATAGTTTAATCGTGAAGAAACGAAAGAAAGAGAAGGCAAAGTAGACAGAGAAAGTTGATTCTTTGGATTCAGGCTTTTCTTTTATCCTTCGCTATGTAGCTTGGAATGCAACGATCACTAGGCGCGGAGCCCTCCCTTCGAAGATCTGGCCAAAGAAGGTGCAGCTTGGGGGTAACTACTAGCTACCAACGCTAACAAGTTGGGTATTTGCTAAATCCTATCTTTTCTTTCTGAGAGTTGTGTTGTTCCATCCCCTCTTTCTGAGCGCTTTGTTTACCCAAGTAAAGTAATCCCCTCTGTTTTGTTGGAGATTGTTGATACTTCTTTTGTCTTTTCTCGTAATAGAGAATCGGATGAGGAAACAATAGGAGTAGAGTTTTGTTTTATTTACATCGGCTGGCAGGCATTCTTTCTTTTAACCAAGAACCCGTTATCACTCGAGCAAAAGAAATCCTTTGAAAGCTTCCCGATAAACAAACCTTTCCTGTAAGTCTGTAAGTCGAGCACTGGGTTGGGTACCTCTCCTCTGCACGTTTGTTTGAGATATGAATAACCTTAAAGTCGAGTAATAAATCATACCTCGATAAGAACTCTCGCTCCTTCTCCCTCTTCATTGCATTCGAGCATATAGATACCCTAACGGTCTCTAACTGCGTACCTTCTCCCTTTGTTTTCTCAACTCCGTACCTTTTCAAGCTAGGTCAAATGAGGAACTATCCTTTTCTAGCTTCTCTCTTTCCTCTTTTAGAGAAAGAAAGACCTCTTCCTAACGGGCGAGATCTAGGGAACCTCTTCACTACGTTTGAGAAATCAATCCCTCGGAAATAGATACCTTTCTTATAGATACCTTTCTTTGCTCAAAAGAGAGTTGTTCAATCCGCAGCAAAGGGTAAACGAAACGAAACAGAGTGGGTTTCTTATTAAGGCAATGAAATAGCGTATGAAATTGCATATATTGTTATAGCTTATCTAATATCTAATATAGGAAATAGCGTAAGAAATATAGAAATAGTAGAAATAGCTTCTATGAGTCTAGCACCTACGTCCCAAATAGATGATGCATTTCCCTGTTTTTATGATTCTCTTTATGCCCTGCCCGTAACCACAGAGAATAAGAAGGTAACGAAGCAAGGAAAGCAAGTCGCTAGCGATACTTTTCTTTATCATTCACCAATGAATCTATCTTTGTTTATGTTAGCTTCGGAAAGCAAAGGAAAGCAGGTAGCTTATCCAAGGATGGGATGGATAATAGAGGCATCTATATAATAGATTGTTGGATTCTAGTTCTTGTTATTCCTCAGAAGGCATTCGAGTTTATGAGTATGAGTTCGAGTGCGTACCGTTCTAGAGAGAGCGTGGTTGCGAGCTCCAAAGGTAACTACCAACAATTGGAAGATTCTCTGAAAAAGGAAACGCTTGCTCAGTCTATTGAGAAAGGAAACGCTTTACGCAAGTATCCTATATTCGAGAAAGTAAACGATATACCAAATTCATACCAAGGAAAGCACTAGCTCTGTGCTTAACACTTCCATGTCCTACTATTTCAATTGGAAATGCCTGACGATTCATCTGGTTTATTCATAATTCCCAGATTCCCATAAAACGGATTGGACCAGTGCCCGGGCATCATATACGATACGATACTTTCTCATGAACCAATTCATCTATCTTTCTTTATCGACAGTAAACCCTGGCGAATTACAGGGATGGGATTGATAGCGAAGGATAGAGCGAGTAGGGAGTTACGCGTATGGTGATAGCGAGAGAGAGTGCGTACGAGAGACAGACAGAGAGAGGACAGAGGATGGGAAAGGGCGAGAGTGCGTACGGGAGGAGAGGGATAGCATGGATAGCGAGAGGAGAGGCAGGAGTGCGGATGGGGACAGAGAGGGGAGAGAGACGAATCATAGCGCGATAGATTCGATAGAATGATACAGCGAATACAGTGCCATAGGGGGGGAGAGGGCTAAGTGAACTATGAATTAGTTGAATGAACAATAGGCTAATAGGTCCACTGCACACTTACTCTACTCTATAAATCTTGACTCCCTCGGTTCACACTGATTTAAGATAAGAGAGCGGGTACTCCGTAGGAGATGACTTAGAGCCACAACGGAATTCCAAAGCGGATAGCTCATTTCCTTTCCTCAGCTCATAGAAATTCACTGGCGGTTAGAATATGATTGATTCGTCTTCTTCGGGCAAGTACCAAGACAGAGATGATATTTACCGTTGATTCTACGCACAGTTTCATTCCTTCTATTCCCCCTCTTCTTCATCTCTCTGAGTCTGATATTATCTGTGCTGTGTAACTTTTTTCGAAAAAGGATGGACTTTGCCCTCCCCTACTGAAGGAATTCTGTCTTTATTCACTAGTCATCTCGTATCTTAGCTGAACGGTTATCGGCTTCGCGAGACCATTCCTAAGACAGGAGATTATAATTGGAAATGTGCTGACTCCTTTTCTTACACAGCTGATCTTGGACTTGCAAGACTGATTGCAACCGGTCTTCCTGATTAGCTATTCTTCCTTGCTTTAAGCTTTGTACGCTCATGAGTAGCACTAGATCTGACTTCTAGAACATTGTTCAATCACTTTCTATTCATTAGAGGCTGGTACATGCGCTTTGGAACCCTAAAGGAGAACTGCCTATGGTCATGTTCTTGATTCAGTTTGCCCTAGGAGCTTGATATGATCATGTCTGAGGTTCCTTGGATCATTCCATTCTCTCACAGTTCGTCGATGGGATCCCGATTGCAAGCCGTCGTTGGACACTCTCGATTTTACTTGGATCCGGTTCCCCGAATGGAATCTTCTGTCTTAGAATGACGATGTTCTCAACATCTTTGCATCATGTATGGGTACTCAGGTTTTAATAGATAGAAAATATCACTACCCGTGGGCGCTTTTCTAAGGAGGGCTATAAGTAGGCCGTTTGCTATTGCTAGTTGGGCTGCTCGCCTTTATACGGCTCGGCTTCGCTATCGCTCTTATGTAGGTAGTGGTCCACCTAAAAAGTCGTCTTAACTACTGGAGGTGAGAGAGGTGAAACCGAGCGAACTCTCTCCTTCGGATTTCCTACAGCTTATCCGAAAGTGAGGCTGCTTCTGTCTTGTCCTGCTGTATCTCAGCAGTATACTGGGCTTCTATTCTTTGAAAAATATTGTCTGAGAGAAACATAAGAAATCCATTCAGCTTGCTGAGACGATATAGAGTTAACGGATCCTCCACTTCACCGGGTATGTGGATTACGCTTTCAAATCAATAGTTCATTGACCGTAGTACCTCCTCTTTTTTTCTTTGAACAAGCCTTGTTACTACAGCTTCTTACTAAAGAAAGAATGCCATACTATCGAACTATAGGCGAGATGAAGCAAGCAAGTGATCGTTACATAACATCTCAGGATCAGGATCACTATCATTCGGCTGACCTGGATTCAATTCCACGTGCCCCAAGGTAAGAGCGTAGTGAGATACGTGAATGCGTTATATAGCAAATAAAGAGAACAAGCATAACAGCCTAACCGCCGCATCGATCATTCGGTAGCGACTGTTTATTAAAAACACAGAACTCGAGGAGTGAAGCGAGCCTTGCAAGAGCTATCTATTCAATCGGGGACTCTCTTTCCGTTATACTATCTTTTCCTTATCCTTTCGGACTGTCTTTCAAAACTAGCAGAATCGTGGGACCCATTTTCCTACCACTAAAGAAGGAGAGTCCAAGCCTGCCTTCTTACTATCATATTAAATACTGCTTATTGGTCTTTCCCTATCTTCAATAGAAGGGAAAAACCCAACCACCTTTACACTTCTTTCGACGGCTAGTCTTCATTTGTTCGATTTATTCTTTTTCTTTTCTTGAGGTTTGAAGGCTTTTTGCTTGTGCTCACTGGCTAGGGCTTTCGATTTCTTTTTCCGTTCTTCTTGAAGGCCTGGCAGAAGGAAGACCTGTCTGCTTTTTCCAAAGTTACCATCTAACTCTAATTTGAGTCTTTCCTCTTTTTAAACCTTACCAGCCCTTGAGATCTATCTTATCTATCTGCTGCAGTGCACACTGACAGCGAGCCTTTGACTTGCCTTGTTTCCAATCCTCGATAATGGTTCAGTTCCTATTAGTATCCATGATACAAGTCGGATTGCCTTTTCCTACGGGAGGTCGAGTGCTAGTCTTCCTTATGGTTCGACTCTTTCCTTTCCACTGGTTTTTTGAAGGCCATTTTTGTAAGCATTCCTTTAGCAAGTAATCCGTTGCTTGTTCTAACACTTAGAGGAACCTTCTCTGCCGCACTGTTAGTACCTGGAGGCGAGAACATCTTGAATCCCCCACCTCGAGGACCAAGCCAAAGAAAGGGACCTAGCTCTGAGACCCCCAATCAATGAGATACTCAAGGTTCTTGATCGGCTATTAAAGACAGATATAGATTTGCCGAATCCACTGTGCCTGAGAAGAAAGACAGAAATAGATATGGGTTTTTGGCCCTACTAATACTAATAACTAATAAAAGGGCTTGAGAGCCCGTCCTAGAGCCCTCCTTTAGAGCTAATGTTTGTTGCCATCGAAGCTAATCCCCAGGACACCTATAGGCCCTAATCTCAATTTATTGGTTGTTACGCTCTTCCCCCGCTGAGGACTAGCTCCATCCGCTGCTTGATTGTTGCTCCCTTTCGATGCCATCCGACAAACCATCTGATTGGCAATTGACTGAGAATCCCTGCAATCGTATGCCTCGGTGTTCGCGTTCCTCAAAGTAGGCACGGAAATGCGAAACAGGAGAATGGAATGCTTTGAACTAGAACAGCTGTCTCCCGAACCCCATTAAGTATTCTAGAATCTGGCTCTTCTCCGATCTGGCTTTCATTATTAGAGATGAACTGCCTTTCGTGATCGGTTCATGAGAAAGTATCCTCTTTTCCTTGCCGAATGAGCAAGATATGAATTGGGAATCTTGTAATTGGCTTATGCCCGTTCCGCTGTCCAATCGGGTATCCTTTTCTTTACTGATAGCCAGAAAGCTTCATTGGTTCCTTTGGGCATGAATGAAGAACGAAACTAAGAAGATATGATATGAATTGGGTACTGAGAAAGCAAAGTATCCTATATTCATGGTAATTTCCTGAGTTCAGACTCCGAAAGATGGGGATATGGGAATATTCATTAGACTGCTTTTGGTTGGGCATCTACTTTCTAACCTTCGTTTTTCTTTCCAATCGCATGTGTTGTTATTCCTTGCAATCGAAGATATCCTATTTCTAGGAACTGGGGATGTTGCGCACAGCTTTATGTATTCAAGTACCAGGTGAATTCCCGGATCCCGGGCTTTTGGTTGGCTTCTTCTTTCCATTTCATACTCGTTTCTTCTATTAAGATAAAAGCAATGCTTATCCGAGGGGTTTTCCCTTCTTCAATCATCAATAAAGAATAGATCCCAATCCGATTCATGGGTACATGTGCTTTCCTCTTTATGAGTTCACAAGGGATGGCATAAAAATCCCTATCAACATTCTTTGCTGTATTTCGCAATGATCCTCCCTCATCGTCGTATGCCTTCTTTGCCCGCATTTCAATACGAGCAATACCATCCGTCCCATCATCATATCCGTGCATTCCTTTCTTTTCCTGTTCTTTCTCCTGTCTTCCCGTAGAGTTCCTGTCAATCTTAGAAGAGAACTAAGCTTAGAGTAAGAATCAGAGTATATTCATTCATTCTTTGTTTACGGAAGTACCCGTAAGCTGAACAAGACAATCCCGGTGAGAAGCAAGCAGAACAAGCAGACAAAGGAACAAACTAACGCAATGAAGTCTTAGCACACCGCTCGCTCTATTCAACCAGCAATCGGGGTATTCTTCTCAAATCGGGGTATTCTTCTCTGTCCTTCGTTCGTGCTTTCCTCAAAACCAGCAACATTGACTCCTCGCTGATACGTGTACGAGACAGACATTAGCTTCTCTCTTCGTTGGCACTCTAGCTAGAGCACCTCTCTTCGCCAGCACCATCCGATTGAAGCACAAGCACATATGGCACATCAGACTGTATTCGCTGATTCCGTTTCCTCAAAACCATCTGCATTGACTCCTCGCTTTCGTACCAGTTCCTTTCTTTCTTTCTTTTGGTTGCTGTTCTCTTGTAGTTTACTCCTCAGGTGAGACCATACGGAGACTTCTCTTTATTAAGAGCGAAGACCAGCTTTCCGCACGCTAGCTTGACTGTTCTTTGTTTACCCCTTTTTCTTCACCTGAGTGAGATCACGCTTAGCTTATCTAGACCCTCACCTAAGTGCCCGAAGTGAACCCAGCTAAACCAGAAATACCAACCCCATGAACACCAGTCCCAGCCGAAAGCCCAGGTTTATAGGGGCATATTCCTAGTGATCAACTTGGTATGTGGAAAGTACCCAATCCGATCCGATCCCACCCGAACCCCGAAGGCAAATAGGGGCATATTCCCAGGTAAACCCTTGGGATGGGATGTGTTCCGACCCATTCTAATGAAATGTTATGTCTCTTGGGGGCCCCAAATGGTGTTCTTTCCGGCCGATAATACAAGGGAAATATCTGATCACTTGGACAATGTTTCCCGAACATATTTTATCAACGATAGCTGACGCAAAATCCTGATGGTGGCATCGAGCGTTGACTTTTTCGTCGAGCGTTGACTTTTTCTTTGACTTGCGATAAGCGTTTACTTTTTGTTGTTCCTCTCATGTCCGAGCAGGCATAGGGATTGTTGTTGCAAGGAAACCACTTCTAAGAAACTTCGTTCACTCTTCTGGATTTGCTGCCTCTAGGCAAGAGTATATAGCATCTGATTGTGATTGTTCTTCCTCGCTTCTTGACCCAGCACAGTGGGCAACAGGGTACAGTTTTCTAACTAAACACAGTAATAAGAAGATCTCTAATAAGTCAGCTAGCAGTCTAGAGGCCTTAGCCTTTGCCCAGATAAATAGGAAGGAGTTGCTAGCGAACCGCACTCCTTCGTATACGTCAGAGTCCTGAACTAGACCTAGCCCGCCAAGGAGTCTTATCAAACCCTCTTCTTTAGAGATAAGACCCGAGATAGGGGTTAATACCAGAAGACAAGCGTAAGAGGAAACTAGTAGACGTTACGCTCTTCCCTAGCAGCCAGATAGATCTAATGACAGGAGGATAGGATAAGAATTCGAGGATAAGAGAAAAGAAAAGAAGAGCAAAGAAGAGAATCAGTCCTCAATTTATCCCTAAGATTTATAGGTTCTAAAGTAGCTAGCAGAGAAGACACGAGAGTCCTCACCTTTATCCCAAGTGAAAGCAACACTCATTTACTTAAGGCTAGCGATAGGGTATACTTGCTAAACTAAACACTGGCGTATATAATATAAGAATCGTAACGAATCCTGGGCCCTTTGGTTAAATCATTCTCAACAAGTTCCCAAGTGACAGTCACATTCCTAAACTAAACACAGGATACGGGCTCGACCCGCTCCTACCCACCCCGAAAGCACTTAAATAATAGACAAGAGACCCATAGAGAGAGAGGGAACCGACCAAAAGTAAGAATACGCTTGGAGGCTACAGTCTAATAGCTAAACAAAGCACGGGACCCATCCCCATTTCCAACTAAGCTAGAAGCTCATTACCATCGTCAACTCATCCCTAAAGAGATAGTTCAAACCATATACATATAGAAGAGAAGAGAGCAGATAAAGAGCTCGTCAGGACAGACCTCTCTCCGTCCACATCTCCATAGCACATACCCATCTCATATTCCCTCCCTCCATTCGCTATCCTGAGGTACCATTCGCACTAACAGCAATTCCTCTCTCTCCGGTCAATTCCCTCTCCGTCCCCATCAAGCACATATCCATAGCATGCGTATTCGCTGTCTCTTTCCATCGGTCAATCTCCTCACGCCA
>JAYMTR010000030.1:0-16407 GCA_036897985.1 Geranium sanguineum | reverse complement strand
TAAAACCATTGCCCGCTAACCCATGATAGCCGGACAGGGAAGACCTAGCTTTCCGGGATTGTATTTGCCTATAACGGGAGATTGTAGTGCGATAGCGATAAAAGACAGTGATAGGTTTTCATCCATCAACTATTTAGCATGTGCCGCCTCCCGCACGCTAGCTCCTTGCTTTCCTTTATCAGCTTGCATACCTTGGACCACTTAAATAGGCAGGTATTCATTTCTTTGATTTGAGGACAATCCTTGGCTCTTCTGGTTCTGGAAAGGGAGTTCAGTTCCTCTCGTTTCATTTGCGAATCCCAAGCGTAGGCTTGCAGACCTTTGTTTTTCGAAATAGGACAGGTTTTCCACTGGGCTAGTAGCAACTGTAAACAATCTCAATGCCGAACGATTCTCTAAAAGACGAGAGCATTCTTCTCACTTACACTTTCTTCTCACTTACACTCGAGAAGTAGCTACTTTCAACTTCAACAAAAGAAACCCAGGAACTAGCAGAAGGCACCTAGATAGACTCCTTAGGTAACTAGATAGACTAGACTCCCAGTGAAGTTAGGATTTGTTTCCGGAGGTTTCAAAATGCTCGACTATAAATAAGGAGAGGTTATGAAATATCTCGACCAACGAGGTAACTAGCCAAGGGGGGTCACTCCTAGTAGTCAAACCAAGGCCTTTAGCTTACAGAGACCAAACCAAGGGCTTTAGCCGCTAGGGATAAATTCCAAGGGTAACTCCTTTCCTTTCTAGATAACTCCTCTCCTTTCCTTTCCTTTGCCTGTTGATAAACAAGGGATAAAAACCTAGTGTTTTCAAACCTTGGTCTGCGAACCAAGCTTTCCTAGACCGCTTTCCTTTCCTATACTGTCCAATGTGAGAAACCCGAACCAGAGGGATTTATTGAAGTGAATATTCAACAATTCAGGGATTCTCTTTCCTATGTTCATTTCACCTCACTATCGCTAGAGCCAGCAAGAAGAATTATACGAGTGAAAGCGAGAGAGAGGGAAGCGAAGTGATCTACTGACAGTTCGAGATCGAGATCGTGCGCTAACCACACTAGCTGACAGGAAAGACCTGCTGAACGGAGTGACCGGCTGATCAAGTACCTATTCTGAGCTTGACAGTGAGTTTAGTAAACCCAAGGTTCGTTTAGACTAGGTCTTCGAACAAGGGCTTTATGCTGAGGGTAACTCCTAGCCTAGAGAGAAGTAGCTTAGATTTCTTCTTACTTAAATAGACTATTCGCTCTGTGTTTGAGCCCTGTGCTTAGGAATGTCGCTGATCCCAACAGCGCTAGAGAATCCATAAACAAAGATTCATTGGTGAATGAGAAATCAAAGAGTAGTATTTGCCTCGGTTAGTTTGTTTTGTTGGAGATTGTTGCTACTTATCTCGGCATCCTAACATTCTGTTCTTTCTTTGAGGTTTGCTTGATGGAACAACTGGTTTGGTATCTCGATCTTGCTCTTCTCAATTTTCCTCGTGACTTTTCGACTTTTCTTTCTTTTTTTGGAGGAAGCCTTCCACTTTCATTGACGTTCTATCATCAGTACTTCTTCCTTTTCTTCTCTATTTCTCTTCTTGAGGGGTCGGGAACCCGTGACTATGTTCTCCCTTACCCGTTCGCCTCGAGTCCTGTCACCCTGCTCTTGCCAGACCTCTTCGCTCCGGATTCTATCACCTGCTCTCTTCGGAACTCTCCAGGTAAAAAATTTATAGAACCTAAATTGATTGTTTATTTCCTTCGTGGTATGCGCCACCCCCGGTACGTCCCTCTCCCGTCCCTAATAGCATATTTCTACCCTCAGTTGTTCCCTCTCCATCCTCTCTTTTCTTTCAGAGAGTTTCTGAATCAATCCCCCCAGCGATTTGAGGACGGCTAGAATAGATCTTTCACTCTAGACATACCATGCCTCGGGTAAGGGCGCAGGTCGTATGAGACCGCCAGACGAAGAGTCTGATTCATAAGTCACTATTAGGGTTCCATAGAGGGAAAGCTAGTTGAGTTGAGGTGATCGCAGCTAAGACTAAGGAAGGGCAAAGGTGTTCCTCCCAGCTTTCTTTGACTCTCTTTTCGAGAATAGGATCTTGTCTTAATTACCAATTCAGATGTTAATGAGTTCTTGCCTTCTCGAGCTAGACACCTAAAAGCGGAAAAAAAACGGATTGACCAAGGGCTTTACGCCCTAGGGATAAAAACCAAGGGAGGAACGCATCCGCTGCTTAATAAGCTGTTGGTATACAAAAAGGTGTTCGAGAACTTTTCTCAGGAGGATAATTTCTTTTGATAATAAGACGCCCTACGACCACGAACTAGCCTTGGTCAGTTAGCAGTTGACTAGCGCCTACGCTTCCGACCTAGCTTGCTTCCTCCTCGCCTTGCTCTCAGACTTCCTTCCTGCACTGTCACGGCTCTGTCAATCCTGCAATCCAGCCTGCTTTCGCTTAGTAAGGGCTATTCCCTAATTTTTTGAATAATGCATACCACTGGCGGAGACGTGGGTTAGCTGAGGGATTAGAGAAGTCACCAAAAGATTATTCTTTTCGCGCTGTCCCGCCGTATGTCTATGTTCCCTTTGCTTTGATACGTAACTCGTTTACTCCGTACCAGCTCAGCTGCGGGAAGAGTTTAAGAACTAGGCGGCTATAGGACTCCTGTACATGAAGAAGGGGGGAGCACAAAAGAAGAGTGATGCCAAGTCCTCCTACTTTCTTGATTAAGGAAGACGTGGCCTAGCACAGCATAGTGCTGTTATACCATGAAAGAATGCCTAACAGGACGACTGACAGAACTGAAAACTGAGACTGCCTCTCATGTGTTGCTGCTGCCTGCTCTTAGCCCGACTCGGAGGTGCTCCTGCTCTATGCCTTTCTTTCCTGATCCTTCCATACCAAAAAGAGAAGCCAGCGCGTGATATGGCCCTATCCGGGATAGCTTATTAACTTTTCAAGGGCTAGGTAGACTGAGATAAGTTTCTCTCAGGAATCCTATCAGAGTAGAAAGACAAAGTGCAGAGGCTAACCAGGATAAATGAGCCTTGTTGTGATTAGGATCTGGGGATTCACTCCGAGAACCAAGGCTTAAAGTCAAGCAGGATTCTAACTATCTAAAGGAGACTAGGAACCCTGTCGCCATGGGGTTTTGGCCTCCCTTTTCTTTTTGTACTCTTTCAGTGGGCTAAGATTCCATCCGGGGAAAGGAGAATGAGACCAATTACCAATAAGGGAGTGAAGACTCCTAGTCCCCCGCTTTTATTAAATTTAGAAAGATCCTGTCTTTCCAGGCTGTCTTTTGCGTGCTATTCCTTACGCCCTAGCTAGGTCTAGAGCCAACGAATAAGAACTATCCATTTCCGGTAGGAAGAAAAAAAAAGCTACGGCACCTCCTTTAACTAGATAGACTACCAAGACTGGGAACCGTGGCCAGAGCAGCAGATTCCATAGCAGCTTCTTCTCCATCAAAAAAAGGCTCAGAGAGTCAAGCTATTTTTTAAATCCGGTTTCAAGGAAGTCAACGAAGGGCTGTTAGTTCTTTGACCCGACTGGTAAGATATTCTAAGTATGTATACCGGCTCCGGGGAATTCATTTAGGGAACGATCCCAACATCCGAAGGGCTTTTTGAGCGAGTACCCGCCTTAATTTAATATGGTTGGTTTGCTGCACATACTCAAATGGCTTTTCTTTCTTAGCTGGCACTTTCATTTATCTTAGACTGCTACTAGTATGAAAAGACTTCTATTTCAGCTCCATGTGAAAAAGAAGAAAAAAAAAGAAGAGAAGTGAGCCGAGGGCAAGAGTCATTCATGGCATGCTTTTCCCAGGAATGAGCGCATTGATGCGGAGACGAGTGAAATAAATGGATCCGTTTAAGATTAAGAATCTCTTGTCACGATCGGAATGAATTGAAAACCACGGTAAGATAAAGAGGTGGTAAGCTAAGCCAAAAATCCCATCTTTCTTGAAAGTGAAAGGAGGTCGAACCGGTTGTGCACATGAACATCTTCTCGGCCTGAGTCTCAAATAGGTAGGGGGCTACGAATGGTTGGTTCTGGTTCTCTCACCGAATACGTCTTGCTTTGTCCTTGATTGATTGCTCTAGTCCGTTGTCAAAGAGTGGCTTTCGGGAAGCTTTCTTAGACGCCTCATCATTTCCAGCCAGCTAGAGCGGAGGGAAGCGGATTTGGATAGGAGGGCCGGCCTTACGAACCTATTATTCTTTCTTCCCACCGGGCTGTATTTCAGGCTTCAAGCCGGGCCTTATAGCCTGGCCCATGCTATGTCAAGTGTAGTTAGGTCCTCCCTCACTAGCTTTTCTCTCAAACCGATACGGAAACATCGGATTATTCATGAATGTCATCTATCCCTCTCGGTGTCGTCGGGTCTTGCTTTCTGGTTGGTATCAATCCCTCCTCGTGGCGGGAAGTAAGAGATGAGGGGGGAAGCTCACATCTACGCAAAACACTTAAAAAGTTTACTACTGTGTTTTGTTGGAACTCATGTCTTATCTATCGATAGCCTTCTTGATTCTTGCATTGGTTTAGTCAATCCGACCGGCTGAATGCACTGGCACTTGCTTTGTCTTATATGTACTTTTTCTTCTGTCTATCCTAAGATTGATTTATTCGTAAACCAACCGCCCGCGGCTCTTCTGAGAGATCCTACCGCGGATGAAGATAAAGTTGATGGAGAAGAAGGAAACTACCTCTCCTTCTGTTGATACGGATGTTAAATAGGTATTTTCTTCTGCTGAAGGTGATGCCGATCCTTATGCTGATCCATATGCTTCTTTTGTTGATAATAAATAGAGAGAGGACTTGTTTGGGACTTCTATAAAGGGGATTCCTCCTATCCTACCGACATGAGGAAGTGAAGCGCTGGGATCTCTCTAGACACCATTGGAACTCAAACTACCCTCTATACAATTGGATGAATGTACTTCTGCCCATCAGCCATTTCCTGTTGATATCAACTCCCGGAACGAACAGGAAAAAATCAAAGGAAGACGGAGCTCAGAATGGAGTGTCTGGAAAGTGCGAACCAAGCTTGTCTTGCCTGTGCGGAGCAAGCCAACACTGGGATGTAGCCCTATCGGCAGAGAAAATACCTGATTATGCGGTCGTAACGGAAATTAAGGCATCAACCCGAAATCCCAGTTTGTCTCCTTTATTCACTCTACTCGTTCCTAAGTCAATGGACTGAAGAGGCCTATCCGGACTGAAATTGATCTAAGGCCTTCGGGCCTTGCGCGGAGCCCTGGCTTTAAACAGCTTTTCTTTTAGTGGGGATCCTCAAGGCTAGAGGCACAGCTTAAACAGTTCATTTTTTGGACCATACCTATAACTAAGAAGTCGTAAACCCTGAGCCCTTTAAAGCGCTGGCTTAATACAGTCTATCCCTATTTTCCTCCAAGTCAAGTTCCTCACTCAAATCCTTACGCCGGAAAGAAAAAGCACTTGTTGAGCACCAATTCAGGATATTAATTCCATCCTAAATAGGCTTGCCACCTTCACCAAATCATAGTTAGGTGGCACCCATTCCGCAGTGGGCGGACTAGACAGAGCTGTTGAAATGAAATAGCCGGCAGGTAATAATCATCAAGTTAATCATAAACCTTGGAGCCGCCCATGCAACAACGGTTTTTTAAAGTAACCTTTGTGGGAAGCGCCCTTTTTCTTTCATCTAAATCTTTCTATGCGAGCTATTTCATTTTAGTAGTCTCTGTTTTCGTATTCACCTTTCCGTTCAATCCTTACAGCCATTACTATTTTATATAGTGAGTAGGGTAGGATATTACCCATAATATCTTAGCTTGGATACCATTAATCCATTGTCTCGCTACGCTGATCAACTCGAGATATCGTAGTCTAAGGCGCGCAGCGAAGAGAAAAGCACAGTTCACCAGGTTCTTTGCTTTGAAAGGAGATAATGGAGCGTGTCCTATATCCTTATCTTCTTTCATTTCAATAGTGACTCCTGTCTTTTCTCAAATCTCGTCATCGGGAGTGGAAACTCTCTCAATCAACATTTCACCGTCTATCTTCCTTGGATCGTCGATCATCCTGGTGCTCTGAAGTCGTAGGGTCGGATTATGGTTATGGTCGTACCCTTCTTTCTTATCTTGAGCTTAGGTCGTAGTATAATCTATAACCAGAAGAGAGCTCTTCAAAGGCATCGGCAATTGGTCCAGCATAGGCACGAAGTACTTCGATAAACTCCTCTTATTCTACCTATTGTGTATTGGGGTTTGGGACATGAGTCAAGGTTTGAAAGCGCTAGACCTACAGGTTATTTGTAGCTCGAAGAGGAGAGGTTTCCAGTATCTTATAATTGCTTGTAGATACCGTAGATACCAGAGAAGATCACATGGTAGCGTACAACAGAGCCATGAAAGGGTAATAAGACGAATCCAGACAGAAAGCCAATGGGGCACTTGCAACAAGGTAATTTAGAGCCGAGTTAGTCGAGTTATAAGACTATGGTTTATAGAGCTTTTTTGCCACAAGGTTTTCGGAAGGACTCATTTGTTGTAATACTACGGCGAGTGGGGGCCATAGTCATAGTTGAACCTACGCCACTAAGTTAAGATAGTTCAGTCTCTAACCCGTTAAACTGGCCACTTTGCCTACTGAGAAGGTATGAAAACGATACGATTTCGTAGGTGATACACAGACATGGAGGGGTGTTTCAAACTGAGTTGCTAGACTAATCTCGTGTTTATGAGGAAGATAAGGAAGAATACGCTGTAGAATCCCCCGTTGTACGTTGTAGAATATACTGCTGTAGAAGGGACTCTTTTTCATAGGTGGATGGAGAACCATAGACGGATCCTGTCGCAGAAGAATCCGTTAATTATACTCTTTCATAAGATCCTAATCTATATCTATTTGATTTCGCGGATATCAGGGAATATTACATGAGGGCAGACACAATATGATCATACACAACTGCTTGATAGTCTCTGTACGATTGGTCATTTGAAGGGGAAGATCAAAGGGTAGCTCTAAACATAGATACATCCAAACTTCCTTTATTTGACTCGGACAAGGTTAGCTTATTGGCTTCGTCTGCTGCTCCCTGCCCATAAACTGTAGCAAGAGGAAGGGAAAACTACTAAGAAGAGGTTTTCCCATCTCGAGTAAAACGAAGAGGAAGAGTCGCTCTCAATCAAAGGATCCCAGCTAAGAGAGAGGTACCAACAAAGGGAAGCAAGCTCCTTGTCCATTCCGGGTTTATCTGCGGAGAGTTGAGAGATGCGAGCGAGATAGTATGAGTTGGCTAAGGGAATTCGTTGGCTTAGGCAATTAGTTAAGGAGTTCTTTCTTGCTATCCCTCTAGATGAGACGTACTTTCCCTTATAGAACGAGGACCATATTTATCGCAGATAGGCAAGATAGGCAGCGCACTTTCAATCATTTAGTCATTCTTGCCTAACCTAGATAGAAGGATGAAGTCATTTACTTGCTGAGTGAGCTAGATTCTCTTACTTAGTCGTTTGCTATGTAAATCCGCGTGTATTCCCAGGTACTCATCGAGTCGGGCAAGGGCAAGGCATACGGTGTTCGCTTTCGATGACTAAAGGTAAGAACTCACTTCCTTGCCTTCCTAGACTGCTCTTCTAATTAGGCTTTGAGACCGAGACAAGGAATTCTCGTAACGCGGTAGCGCTAGCTGACATGCTGCCTCCCCTCCCGGTTGGAGCTTGTGCGGATTCTCAGGGTCAAGCGATTACAGAAAGATGTGAATCGTGGTTAGCAGACCCAACAGAGGAATCAGAAAGTATAAGGTGCAGAAAGTAAAGTGAGTACGATGTTGAGGGAGTAGTATTCGCAGTTGAACTACTTGTTTACTCATTAGCTCTTGCGGAGGTGATATGAAAGGCGGCAACCCTTACGTTAGAGGTTTAGCCTTCTTCCTCACTCCATTGGAAGTCAGCGCTTCATCTTCGGTGACCGTCCGTCGCGGGACCGCAGTCCAACACTCGACTGTCTTAGCCAAGGCCTGGAAAAGAGCTTGTAAGACTCACTGGCTAGGGAGCTTTGGGCGAAAACGAGTCCGGCGCATATCCTCCAGTTGATAGACTGAGATTTCAGTAGAATCTGCATCTCTCGTCATATAAGATCAAAGATGATAACGGGGAATTCCGAAATCTCGTAAGAGAACATGCATTTAGCTCTTTTTCTCTTTCTTAACGGTAAGTGCACTCTGACGGTAAGTGTAGCTCTTCTTGAGTCTTGATCAAGTATACTAGTATAGTCTTTCTTCCTTATTAGATTAGAAGAAGGAGAAAAGCCTTAACACTACACTGTGGGGAATTTGAACATAGGATAGGTGGGGAACAATGCCAATGCCACGGAGAAGAGGCCAGAGAGGCTTTTACGCGGATGTACACAGAAGAATGCGCTTGGAGCTTGTTCGGGAAAAGAATTTACGGCACACTTTCTCAATCTAAAGTGATTGAATTCATAAGTGATCTACGACAGGCGATCTACAAAGAAGTAGTCAATCCTAGCCCGGATATATATCTTAGGTGGGATATGTGACCCAGGGCTTTTTGCGTGCGGGAGGCGGGGTCATAATAAGAAGAAGTGCTACTGATCCCTAGGAGGGACGATCAGGCCTGGAATTTGAGGCGGGCTATGAAAGCGAAAAACATCCAGGAAGGCATTTTCTGCCATCGATTTCAGTCCTCGTTTTTCTTCCCGATGAGGTTCATAGCTACGTGAATGGCCCGTTAGTGTCTTTCGATCGTCTGATTGGCCCGCGCTAGGATCTAGCCTCGTGGGCTTCAAAGGGTTTGAAAGTCCAGTTCTTCTTAACTTAACTGGTATCGAGGTGGATGAGGTTCAACTGCTTTTACAGGGCTCCGAAGTGCCACGGTGGGGAGGCGAAAGCCTTTATGAAAATTCAAGTCGGGAGCGTAGAGGCAAATCCATAGTTTGAATAGTTCACCAAGATAGAATCCTACTCTTTTCTTTCAAACAAAGTAGCTGCTTTCGGTTTGACGACTGCTTTGTAGATATACGAGGGCGAAAGCCTTTGTTAGAAAGTCTCTAAGGTAAGGAGAGGCAACTGAATAGATACATATTGTGCGATATCTCCACCGGGAAGAAAGTGGCAATACTAATCAAGCTTCTTGTCCACGGTTGTGGGGGTGACGAGGCTAGAAAGAAAAGAGTGATCATAGTCCCCCTGGAGATAGGAGATAGAAGAATATCATACATACGGAGAAAGTAGAGGAAGGCTTTTAGCTAAGTCGGAGGTGAAAGCCATTCTTGGGTACCCGTTTTCCCCTAAGTAGTGGTCAAGAATTGGATGACTTCCCTTTGGTTCTTTTTCAAATCATCTCTTTCACTTGGTATGGTTCGATCATCCTTCCATCGAGCTGAACCGCTCTTCCTTCGGCCTGATTGATTGAATGTCTGATTGGTGCTTAGGAGAAGAAGAATGCATTGGTAAATGGTAAGGAATAGGCCGATCGTGCCTTAGCAGCACAAGCTACACCTGCTCTAACACTCGCTCACCTGCGCTTAAAAGGAGCAGGTTTGGTTCTATCTTTCCAATAGCGGAGATCAGATCAGCATTGAATAGAAGGAGAAAAAGAAGACCTGCCATGCCGGTCGTGCCTTATCGCAGAAACTTCTGGTACACTGAGATTCCAATATTTCAATATCCAATACTTAACACCAAGGAAGAATCTATGAATTTAGCAGCTTTTGCAGATATAGCGATTGTCGAAGGAAGACTTTCATGTGTTCAGCATTTCACTGGAAAAGATGATCGGTGTGGTAAATCATACTCAAAAGACGGGCGAAGATATCCACTACTTAAAGCGTCACCGGCATGACCCATCCATTCGAAGATGTTTAAGGGAGAATAGTCACCCGTCCCGGTAGAGAAAACGTTGATGCGCAGAAGAAGAAAATGCCTCGTGCCAAGGTAATAAGAAAATGTAGTGAGGGTCGGGGACCCCGCAAAGACAGAAGGAAGAAAACGATTCCGTCGCGATGTCGGGTCCACAAGGTTGACGAAAGTGCTTTCCTTAGAGCGGTGGAAGACGCCCTATCGATAAGGGGAAGGGGACTATGAGTGGGAAACAGGCTTTATTTGAAGACCTAATCTCACTAAGATGATGCGTAAAAAGAAGAAGATGAAAGGTTGCGCGTCCTGAGGAGGAATTGAAGCGAGCTTCCTAGATAGAAGACAGCGAGAGGAAGCAGACTACCGGGCTTTAGGCGACAAGAAGGAAGTCATTAACTCACTTCAAGACGGGGGCTCAATACAGGGAGAAAACAAGTGCTTAGGGTATCAAAGAAGTCAGACTGAAAGCAACACCCATTCTTTAGACTGATTGCCGGAATACAATTGCATGAACGCCTTCGATGAACGTTCTAAAGCGTATCGAAAAGAAGAGAAGGGCTCCACGCAGTGGAATTAAGGAAGCGACGGGATTGAAGAAAGAAGGACCAACGACGATCCTATCCTAAGGTAGAAGGAGGAGTAGAAGTAGGCCTTAATTGAAGTAGGGGCAGAATCTAATGATTACGAGAGAGAAAATGCAAGAACTATGGGAAGCTATTCAACCTTTTTTTTATGATTGTTCCAGAAGCGCTGCCGCAGGCGCCAGCACCGACGGAAGTTGCCCACCCCGCTCCCTCAAATTATTAGCCAACACTATTTCAAAGAGCATGTATTGTCTGCCAACGAGGTCTAAGAGGATGAAGTTGTACCGAGAGTTTAGAATAAGAGACAACCTTATTCCACGGGTTCAAAAAAGTTGGGGTTGTCACCATTTCACTGATATGGGAGCTCTCACTAATGTGAAGACCAACGTAGCTCAAGTTCAGCTATTGATACACTACGCTCAAGCTTCATATTGGAGTGCTAATTGGGAAGAAGCTACTAGCTTGATTGCAAGGTGTCTTGTCTGGTTCTCACAATCTTGTTGGACAACCAACTCTAAGAATTTCTTGCAACTTCTTTTCGGTAGTTTCAAGTGGGAATTAAAAAACTCAATCTTATAAAAGAAAGATGGAAGATTCGATAGGTTCTTGAGAAAGCTATGATGATTGATCAAATCAATCGGTAAAGGGGAAAATAGAACCTTTTAGTTCCGCTTGTCCTGTTAGGACAGGTCCTTTCCTTATCCTTCGGCTGGAAACCAATGGATTCTATTCTAAAGCGAAAGAAGATTTCAAAGGGGAAGAAGAGGAAGACATTTAATACTCAAACCTTTAGCTGCATCCGCTAACTACCCAGATCGGGGAAGCCGAGAAAATGAAAAGCACTATGTTCTCCCTTAACAAGGAATTTATCCCTGATGGGTATTCTGCCCACTTCTTCAAAAGTGCTTGGGAGATTGTGAGTCAGGATGTAATAGAAGCCATAAAGTATTTCTTTGCTTCAGGCAAGCCAAGCTTCTAAGAGAAGTGAACTCCACTATCATTGTTTTGGTGCCTAATCCTAAAGTCATGGGAGATTTTAAACCTATTTCCTGCTTCAATACGATCTATAAGTTTATTACCAAGCGAAAAAAGGCTTGTTTCCCAAGATCATTAGCCCCACCCAGTCTGCGTTGAAGGGAGGAAGATTACAGATAATGTCCTTTTGGCTCAGGAACTCTTTCACGTTTTCCCGGTCAAATGGATAGCGAGACCATCTTAGTAACATAAGAGCCAAAAAAGAGGACTAATTTGCTCACTTTTCCACTAGGCGAGATGCAATAGTTCAAAATCGATTGCGTCTCCACTAGGGAAAATTCGAAAGTCAACTATTGCATATAGATGGAGTAGCAAAAAATGCTCTTTTTCGAGAGATCCAAAGCGAAAATGGTCGAGTAAGGTTTTGACCATAGGTAAGAAGTAAGAGGTGCTGTGAATGGGTAAAGGGGTAGTAGCTATATAGTGAGGTAGGAGGTGAAAGGAGTGCAGACTGGTGGGAGCAGGGGGGCCTTCGGGTGACATGTGGGCCTTATGCCGGGTCAATGTGAGATTTCGCAAACCACTCAGAAGATTGATGCTCTCCAGAAGTAGATTTGCACAGCGGTTTATGACTGCCCCAATCCCAGAAAGAATGACTATGGGATTCCGGAAGCTGCTGAGCACTCTCTCCCCTGGCTCGTGACTGGTCAATGAGGTCGGATCTCAGTCTGAGAAGTATGGTGGTCCTGTGAATCATCTGAGATGCTATCAGTTTCATAGTCTTTGAAATGCCTGCAATCTTCTTTCTCTTTGCTTCAAAGGGCCTCGCTATACCTGGACTCATTGTCGCCATGGCCCCAACCTAAAGAAGGGTACAAGATCAGATAGCAAAATCCTACTGCCAATCCAAGTTCCAAGTACACGCAATTAGCAATGTGAAACCGAAGTCTTTCTACTAAACATCCGGGCTTGGCTCTGCCAAAGATGCAGTGGATTTCTAAAAGGGAAGCAAAAAACACCAACTTTCTTTTTGATCGTTCAGATGAAACTCGCCTGTTGGAGAATCTATTTAAGACAAAATCCTTCCGCTAGTTGGAAGCTCCTGCAGCGTCAACAGCAGCGGTCATTGCCCCCTTTTCTGGCTTCCTTGCGTACTATACTTATAGTATAGAATTCCAGTTTCGTGAAACGTGTTCATAAATCATGGATCTCATTTTCACTAGCGCACTCAGGTGAGCTGCAAGCCGTTGGTTGAACAATAGGGGCTCTCTGGCTTGGTAAGGCCCAGCTTCCTTGTTCTTGCTTTGGTTTTCTAGTTCTACCTATGAATGAAAAAGAGCTAATTCCATTCGACCAGTGGACGATAGGTCTCGGACAGGGCTTGAGCATATCTCCATTCTTCTTCTTTTCCGGCTCCTCTTGTGATTCTTCCCAGCCACATCTACCTTTTTCTCTGGGCAAGAAAGGGGCTTCATGCGAAAGGGCGAGAAAGAGAAATTATCGACGGAAATTAACGCTGGGATCTATAACATCAACACCGGACTCGACTGCGACGATTAGGAAAGATGGGCGTGGGAAAATGGATGCATCACCGGATCTGGAAAATCGAGAGAAATTCCTCCAAGCAATGCGGGTGTTCTGGACTTTACCCTTCCAAGCCCCTGGCTAGTAAAGAACTCATTACTGCGAGACTTCTTCCGTCATATGGAGACCAACCCCACTATTGAGTTAGAACCGGAGATCCTTTAAGAGATCTCGACCGGGGCGAATAGAGAAGCACAGGCCCCCTCTCTAGAAGAAATGTATGAATCTAAGAATCTGTGGTTGCTGAGATCGATACGCCTAATCAGAGACGTAGACCTCCGCGCTGTACGAACTGAACCAGCTCGAAGTCAACCAATCGGAGAGCTGTGCTCCACCGTATACTTACTCGGCCAATCCTGCTTTATCCTCGACATGGCCTGCTGGCACACTCCGAAGCAATGGGAAGAACTACGAAGCCCCTACCTCTATAACTGACATCGGGGAAGATAGCGAGACTAAAAACTTCTGACTTTGAAGAGCGTGGTAATTCCCACTTTCCTATCCATAGGAATATGAAGGACCGGTAAGTCAGTCTTAGCGAATACTATAATCGGGAATGAGGAGCTCGATATGATCTTACACTTTCACTAATAGGAAATGTATTAAGAAAATCCATGAGATGCTTCCAACGAGGTTTAGAATGCACGTAACGTAAGACTCAGTTCCATTCTCTTTTTGGACTGATTTTATTGATGCTGAGGACTAATTAATAGGGCTTAACTGCATGAAGAGTCTCGTCCTCATAGCCATAGCCGCAATGCAAGGATGAAAAAGAACTCTTCTGTCCTAGCCTCTTACCCCGAAATGTGAGAATGAGCTCAAGTAGCCTGAAGGTCCTACTAAGTGGTCTAACTCGACTCCCCTACCTGTAAAGACAGGAAGGCACAATCGCTTGAGTCTAGTTCTTGAGCAAAGGAATCGCTTTTCTTTGAGACTCTTTTATTGTTGCGGCTTCTGCTTGTTCATGCTAAACTTTTCTAACACTCTTACTCTTACTAGCTCAATGGGCAAAACCTATTTTGATGAGTTTCAGTCTTTATCTCACCACCCCTTGGCCGCCAATCTTGTCATTTCCTATGACAAAGCAGTATGGTATGGAATTTCCCCTATCTCACCTTTTAGGTGCTACTAAAAAAACGAGAAGCTTTGCAAAGAAACAAATATCCACAGGAAGTAAGAACGAGAAAGTTATCAACTTTTCAAAAAAGTTATGTCCGCGAATCAACACTTTTCTTCGCCTTACCGCGGCCTCTTTGAATCACACCTAAAGGCGAATGGGATTGAGAAGGAGCTCTAGTAGGTGAATGCGTCCGGTGACATCGCTAGCCTTTGTTTGAAGGGCGGGGAAATAGAAGAGATAAAGCAAAAGGGCAAGGTTCTAGCCCGTTGAAGTCAGAGTATGAAAGGGAACAGCTGGCTCTTCGAGACCTCTACGCTTACCAACTACCAACGCCTGCCGACTATTAGCCAGGAGTGGAAAGAAAGGACTGACTGAAAGCAGAGGCGGAAGGTAGATGGCTAGGGAGTGGATCTTTTAAAACTCCCACTTTCTCGTTGGGATTGGGCGCAATAGGAGTCATCTGTCACGGCAATCTCCCCTTCATGAAGGCCCCCTGATTCTGATCAACAAGGACACCCAGAACCGAAGCTAGCCTGCTACAGAGAATTTTAGATATGCATTTATAAAGCACATTACAGCACGCAATCGGCCTATACTCACTGGCATTCCCAGGGATGACCATTTTAGGAACTAGAGCAAGGAGGGTCGCGTTCACCTGCTTTAGGAGCTTCCATTTACTAAAGAATGATTGGATAGCCTTTGTGACATCTGCTCCGACTATTACCCAAGCCGCTTGGACCACTACCAAACCCATCAGGCCCTGGGCTTTTCTGCTTGTCCAATTTAAACATAGTTGCCTTGATCTCCTCATTAGTGGGGGCTTTAATTAATAAGACTTGGTGATCAATGTTAAGCTTTGTCCCGTACCCATAGACTGATTGTTCAGACTTTTCCCTGTTTTGCTTACACCAGAAATAAACAAAATGACATTTCACTCTGTCTTCGTTGTCCACCACTTCCCCAGACTCTGTGACAAAGGACATGATTCGGGTCCTCCTTTGTCTCTGCTTAAGGATTGCATAAAAGTAACTAGAGTTTCTATCACCTTGTAACAGCCATTGAATTTGAGATCTCTGCCTCAACATAGATTCTTCCGCCTTCCATACCATAAGAACTGATCTTCCTTTTTAATAGCCCTGACCTCATCCTGGATCCCTACATTCAAAGGTTCCCTATGCATCCAGTCCTGCAAATTTAGCAGCTCAATTTCCTTCCCCATCCTCCTTTCAATCACATTGCCAAAGTTCTTGTGGTGCATTTCCCGATCCCTTTAAGCGCTTCAATTTGCACACAACACGAGAAAGCCAAGACCCCTCAACCTCCACCTCCCAACTATCCCCAACTATTTTATCAAAATCCTCATGGTTCTGCCACATGTTCTGATACCGGAACATAGGTCTCCCTTTAATAATATCATCACACATGGTCAGAATTAGAGGACAGTGGTCAGAGACCCCTTCTGGACATACCTGGAGCTTCGCCTTGTCATATTTCCCACTCTCCATTGCCGAACGCCCGATCTATTCTGCTCCAAATCCTACGCCCCTGACCTTGATTATTGTGTCAAGTAAAGAAATGACCTTGACCTTTTAGTTCCTGCATGTGATCCACTTCGGTCCATAGCTGGAACTCCTCCACCTCACTATAAGTGACCTCATTACCACCCATCCGATCCCCCCGCCCAAGGACACAATTTCTCCTAATACAAGCCACGGACCTTGCATTTTTCCCCCATCCCATCGTCGATGGCGATAGAAGGACCAAAAGAATCGATGTATGGATGCCCGCGGATCCCGGATATTGCTTCATACAACCCCGAAACTTTCGTAGCAGCCACTTATGCACCTGGCTACTAATAGATTTCATTTCCTTCATTGACATAGTTTGACAATTCCCTATTTCATTATTTTTCAACGCTTCGTAACGAAAGCATTCAAGAGCAACTCCGTTCCATACTTAAGCCCCTTAATTTGACAACGAAGCAGCATAATGCCCCATAGTTTAGAAGCTCATCTCACAGGTAGTTTAAGAATCCTGCTATTGATGTTGATGGGCCTAGTCTACTGCCTTCCCTCATTACTCTCCTAAGCTCTTTCATAATGAAGACGAAAGAGACTCCATTTTGGAACATTTCTCATATTCTAGGTATTTGGGTATTCTCATAATCTCTCTTTCTTGGTTGGATTTTACTGCCGGTACTCCGCACCGGTTAAACGAAAACAACAAGAAATGCTTTCTTTCGAGCGGATTTAGTATCATTAAACATTGCTCGCTAGGTCTTATTTCGT
>JAYMTR010000029.1:0-16586 GCA_036897985.1 Geranium sanguineum | reverse complement strand
AGGCAAGATGAACCAATAACCATACATATGTCCGAACAAAAACGTGCACAAAAAGGATGTAATTTGATTTTGTAACAAATTATGGAATTTACTCAAATCTAGAGATTTATACAACAGTCATTCCATTCACCAACATGGAAAATATTTATTATTACGTAGAAAAAGATTGTAACGTTCAACCCACCTGCTCCACTGTTGCATTTGTTAATCCAAATATAAAGGGTTCAAAAAACTCTGACCGCTTTCGTATTTCCCCAGAGGTGACAAATCTGAAAAACATCACCACTAACAAACCAAAGTTTTCAGTAAATATTTTTTCCCACAAAATTCATACGATTCAATGAAACAGAGTGCAAGAGCGAAGTAAGCTCAGGACCTGCAAGAGTGTCACCATATGATGAGCAAATTACAATAGTATCTTCTTGTGTTTATAAGCCACTCACCATAGTCGGATACTGACTGGTCTCGGCTCCTGAGTACAAGCTCATCATGACTGAAGCACAAAAGAAACAAAGATGCAATAGTCCATAAAGTTATTCGCATTTCCATCAACAAAGAGAACCGGTAATTGTTGCATAATATCCAAGGCAAGCAAGTGGTCCAAACCTTATGGAAGTTTCATTCCCTTGCAGAGCACTATCCAGCTGCTCAATGAATAACTGCAAATTATTACAGATGTTAGTATAGATGTTGAAAAAGTCAGTAGGAACTAGGGAACTAGGAACTATTATGATTTAAAATGTATTTGAGACCGAAGTTGAGGAAGATCTATATTTCAATAGGCACTAGGAACATTGGATGTTCCATAAGCTTGATGTATGAGTAGAATTTTCAAGTTCTTCTCTTTCTAATTTGTCTTCGTAGCGAACTTAAAATTAGATATTGGGGAAACACGTACAAAGTCTTGCAGGTGATAACAACAAAATTAAACAGAAAAAAAAAAACTTACCGCAAAAAAGTCCTCAAAGGTAAAGTCTGCATAACCCAAGCTCTGGAGAGTTTTTCTACATTGTTCAATGTTGCTTTTGATGCGGTTAACTTCTTTCTGGTCTTGGGATTCCAAAATATGCTCCTATTTTACCAACCCAAAGGTTATTGAATACTAAAAAGTACTGGAAACTGGTTCATCCAACAAGCAAGTTAAGGGTACATAATGAAAGTGTACATAAACTTAAGTTTTATAAGATGCTTATTAAGACATACAAGGTAGGAAAACATAAAGCTCCGGAAGAAACAGTTGCCATCTCCCCGTGTCCGTCGAATGGCAGCATATTGTTCACCGAGAACCTGTGTGTGTACAGGAGAACACCAATTTTTAGTTTGAGACAACCTGAATTTTTCTGATCCACTAGCTTTCTCGCTTGACTTGAAAACTTGAAAAACTCGGCAGCTATCGGAAAGAAAACAAGGAGTTTACTACTGAGTTTGTACTCCTTTTCTTTTCACAGAAAATGGAGAGATGAATTGATGTATTTTTTTATTGGATTTGGATCCGTCGGGACTGACGGGGCTCGAACCCGCAACTTCCGCCTTGACAGGGCGGTGCTCTGACCGATTGAACTACAATCCCAGGAAAATTAGGTGTACAGCCTAAACTTCTTCTTTTTTCTCATTGGATTTCATTCGAACCATTTTGTTTCGCCGTGTTGTAACAGAGACACGAATGATATACTATTTATATAAATTTTAATAATAATAAAAGATATATAAATTTGTTTCTAGATGCAGGAAAGGAATAGTGGGCTAATTCATGAATTTCATCAAATGGGCCCTTTTTTTTAACTAAGCGTTAGAGTCACGCTCTTTAAACGCCCTAAGAAAGAGGCGTAAGCCATCGGTTCAAATCCGAGAAAGGTTTTCTATTTTCCACGAAACTCCTGTCTTAGTCTTCATTTTTTAGCGGAGGACATAGATATTCTAAATACCCATTATGAATCGCTAAAGTCTTCCTACTTCTCCATTGAAAAAATCAGATCCGAAAAAGAAGAAAGAAATTTAAAGTCAGTGGACCTGAATTGAATCATGACTATATAAGCTATTCTGATATTAAGATTCGATATAGATGAAATCGTGGAAGTGGACCTTTCATTTCCTTGGAATTTATCCCTAGCGTTGTAAAACCTTGGACCACGCAAGAATTCGTCGTCCGATTGAATCTGCTTGTTCCTGGATGCTCCATAGGAATCCATCGCTATTCCTTTCCTGCACCCCAGTATGTTGGTTTAAATGAGGGGATCCATGTGTTAGCCAGGGGATTCACTCCAATCACACTCTTGTACATATGGCGATATGGTAGTCTTCGACGAGGGATTAGTCCCAAGGAAGGTTCTATTCGAACAGGTTTTCACTTTGCTTTGTGATCCTGTATTCCACCTATTAACAAACTCAAGGAAGAATCCTCGAAGTTAGACTACAAGAGCAGAGTAAGGATCCGCAGGAGAAGCGTAGAGTGCTTCTATTCTTTGACTAATAGCTGCCTACCACAGCCCAGATAGGCTTGAGAGATATACAACTAAAAAAGTGCATCAGTGAAGTCGAAGATAAAGGAAGAAATGGAATTGAAATCACCAGTACCAGTATGAGTCCGATGGACTTGTAGCTACGGAATTGAGTTCTTGGATTCAAAGCAAGGGAAAGGCTTCAACGAATTCATGCTTGGAATCAATGCATTAATACCTGTTAGAGTTCGAAATCGTGGCCGGCATTTCTCGGATGCTTTCGATAGATTGTTGACGACGGGATTTGAAGCTCCTTTTCTTTTCTCGAGTGTTGAACAAAGGACAATGGTACTAAAGTAGGGGTCAGCGCTTTTCCCGTGTATGTCGTTGGTTCTCAGACGCCGGCTAGCTCTTTTGCAACTAACGAGTTGTCTTCCTTAAAGGATCGGTTGCCCAGTGAGGAACTTCTCCCACCTTCGATACTCTACAACTTCCTACCTGCCTTATTAAACAATAGGTACTCTCCCTAGAGACAGCTACTAAGTCGAGCCAAGAGCGGAACTCCTACTCAAAGGAGTCTCAGAGGTCAGGTATTACAGTCGCTAAGAAGAGGGCTCCGCGCCACTAAACACTAAATGAAGCAAGCCAACAATGGAATGGATAACCCTTTCCAGTTAGAATGGGAAGAGGCCACTTATATTATAGCTCGACCAGAGGAGCGAAGCCAGGGGGTTCTTTTTATCTCAGCGGAGGATATTTATAGTTTATTAAGCGACAGGCGAGAATTTCTTTCTCGTTCAGCGGGAGCATTCGGAATAATGGGGCTCACCGCGGCTACTTCACACTCATTGGATAAGCAGAAACTAATTTCTTGCGCGCACAGGATTCATCCGAGCCACTCTGACACTACTCCTTGAAGAACAAATTTTCTACCATAGGTATCACGTCTAGAGCAAACTAACTAGTGCTCACAATTCGTCCGTGGATGTTTATACCAGAACCCTTTCTCATTCATCTGACGCCTTGCCCCTTCCCTACCTAGCTCGGCTAGGGAAATTGAATCAATAAGACGCTGGTTTTCATTTAAAGCTTATCAAGCTCTAACGAAAGAAGAAAAGGATGTGCTGCTAGCACGTAAGTTACCAACCCTGACTTTTAAAGGAAAGGCCCTTTAATCCGAAGTGAAGTCAACTACGAAGTACCCCGTGCCGGTATGACGGGGCGATGACTTTCAATGTATTGGGTTTGTAGAGGCCTTACTACCACCCGCGGTTAGGATCCTCATTTATGACATCAATACTTATTCATGCCTTACAACCAACCAATCTTCTTTCTTTCCTTCATTCGGAACGGGAAGGCAAGTGTTCTTCTTACTTAGAGTTGATCGGCCAAAGCACCCGTACCTTGCCTAGGTCTCGTAGCCCATCCCTTGTTTGGGCTGGACTTAACCGCTTAACCAAAGGCTCTCGGGTCACCTTCTAATGATTTAGGTTCTTAAGCTAGCCCGGCTGGAGCTTTCTTCGATTGGCTGAGACGTAATGCTCCCCCATGATGAAAAAGGGGTCCTACCTTGCTTCTAGCGTGCTTCTCTTTTCTTTGTCGACGGCCTAACGAACGGCTTGATTGGGTCCTCCTTAGTGATAGGAATTAGTAATAGGAACCTCCAAAACGGATGCTATTTAGGCTTCATTTCTTTCTTCTCCATCCGGGAGGTGGAAGATTGGATTGTTGGTGTCCATCGATGGTTGCTCCTATTGCTTGCTCGTCCTCTGAGCGTGGGAACCAGTCAAGTATATAAACCCACGCTCACCTTCCTGCTCAAGTAGGTAGGTGTGCTAACGACCTGGTTTCTCTCCGCTCCGCGCCTTCTGTCTTCTCTTTGTGAAAGCAATCCACAACGAGAGCTCGGAAGTGGCGGCTAAATGAAGGAAAAAGCATGGCACGTACAAAGTCCTCTGTAGAATCATTACAGACAGTTCGAGCTTCTCTAGAGAGGGCATAGAGCTCGAGGAAGCTGAGAGGAAAAAGGAAGAATGAACCCAATTCAATATGAAACAAGTCCGAACTCTTGAATCATTCCTGGAGTCTGTCTCTGGCGTGCCTTGGGACTTTTGTGCTGTAAGATGAATCTCTTTCTGAGTATGGTTTCGGGTTGGCTTTCGTTGGATCATTTCTGAATGTTATGTGAGCCTCTCTTGATTCAGGAGACGGGGAAGACTGAAGGTAGCGAATAGTTCTCTTCTTTCGTCTGTCCCTTCTCTTTCTCTATACCGGCAGAAAGCGTCAGGTAAGCGATCCTCACATTTCCTGTTCTACACGGAAGAAAGCAACCAGAGAAGTACCTAACTTGATTCTGTTTACTCGATCAACCTCTTTCTTCTGGACAACAACCTCGAACTATCCATGCACCTCTCATCCCATGCATTAGCAGCATTCATCTTCCTGGTAAGAACAGAACAAGGTCAGGAAAAGTCAATAGAAAAAGAACGCAGGCCGTGTCGATGTCATCAAAATAAGTTCCATCCTTCCTTATCCCCGTGTTGTTCTGCTATGAACTATCGATCTCTTCCTTTCCTTGCGTACCCTGCCTCATGGGTGATTGATCATATAGGGACTGAAAGGCGCTTTCTGTAAAGGAGAATTGGAATTCTCTTAAGGGCTCCGCTCCTCTTTCTGAGGGGCAACCGGTCCGCAGCAGCCTCCGAAGCTCAAGGCAGCTAACAAGAAAACAGAGGTTCCGCTAACCTACAAGCAGTCTAGGGATTTATCGGCTGGCAAAGCACCTCAGGCAGCTGGACTCTCAACTGTCAAGAAGACCACAGCAGAGAGAACCTCAACTATACAACCAAGCTAACTACAGATATCCCCAAGGACCTCATCACAGACAAAGGAAAAATCCTCATGATGAGAGAGGAAGATATCACAGGGCACCTATCTTTTGCCTTGACTTTGGCATGTTTTTCGAAGCGGGTTTATTGGATTTCTATTTCTCATCTGAATTCGTAGGCCGGTGTACGGCAACAGAAGCAACAATACCATCCCATCTCAGTTTGAATGTAGGAGGTTCGAAAGTCAACTTGACAAGTGTCTTTTTCCATACCTTCTTTCTTCGGTTCGATTTGATAAGAACTCAGATACGTTGAACGATCAGCAACAAAGAAAGACATTGAAGGCAGGCCTTCTCTCTTTGGTTGAAAGGCTGATCTTGAGTTCATTCCGCTATCGTTGGTCGCTTAAAGAGATTGATGCGGCTATCCGAAACTTAGGTAGGGAGTCTATTTCAAGCTATTCCACCCGTTTGACTTAGCCCCATTGCTTGGGGCATATGTTCGTGTTCCAGACAAGTGGGAGGAGTAAGTAATTGGGATATATTCAGGTAGAGCCTACGCTTCAAGAATCCTAGCTAAGCGCTCGTTAGCCGTAGTTACATGTACCACCGGGAACTCTAAAGGCTTTATCTTTCATATCTGAACCTCCGGATGTACGCCTACTTGATCCCATCCCAACTACAACTAAAGACCTAGCTTTTCCACGCCGTCTGCATCTGTCTAAACCACTTTCGCCGAGTGTTCGAAGAAACGAAGGAAGATCGACCGATGGGACATAGTGAATAGGGGGCCGTTCAGGAGTGCTTCCGAGATCTTTCAAATCCCCTTGAAAAGCCAGCTAGTTAGCTAGCCCTTCTGTTCGTACTAAAGTCAAAGAAGACCGAAAGTAAGGGACTACCCTAATCAATTCCTACTCAACCTAAACCTCCTATCCCGGCAGTCGAGCTTCCCCTATCCTTATTCCTTTTGTGTACGCAACACAGGTTATCTTACTAATAAGAAAAATGGGTCGCTGTATTGAATCCATAGGACTCTTCGATCTATATTTCGGTGCTCTAGCTGTCCGAAAGCCAGGAGCAGATATTCTGTAAAGAAAGAGGCCGCTAGAGAAAGGGTTCCGTTTTCACTTCGAAAAACTGTGTTTATTCCGACCTTGAATCTAGGTTTCCTCTACTCTAAAGGCTCCTTGCTGCTTGGAAACTGAAAGGAAAGCTTAACACCACTGGCATGGAATGAATTGGCACCTTTCGCCATAAAGGTTCTTTATCAACAATTTCCTCCCTCTGCATCGACCTTGTCATCTCATCCATCTTACTAATTACTAAAGCGCTTGTCTTCGAGGCATTCTCTTAAAGGAACTGGAATGAATCAACTTCACATCACAGCCAACCACTCGAGTCAACAATTTCTATGCCTTCTATCGCGGATGAGTCTCTTGAGCCCTTGGACTCTTTATCAGTATTCCATCGCCCTGACAGGTGGGAGAGTGAACATTAAAGCGTCGGGTACTTTGGTTGAAGATATAATATAGCTTCCCAAGCGGACTGAAGCGCCTGTTGTATTGGTTGAGTCGGAGACACTTTCACTAAGTAAGGCGGCTAGCTAATCCACGGAAAGTAAGGAGGTAGAAGATCTTTCTTTATCTTTTTTTGAAAGGCTTCATCACATTCTTGAGTCCAAAGGGCATGCCCCCAGTCCCGTAGTGATAGGAACCAAACAAGAAAGAAATGGGAGCTGGAAATTCAATCTCCTATTTGAATGGTGTAGTGAACGCTGTCTTTTCTCGATCTTCTTCATCAAGCACACCTTTTCTTTTGTTGTATCTTGAGAATCCCCGCGACGTTGTCGACCAGAATGTCGATGTGTGGCAAGGGGAAATCGTCTTTGGGACTGGCCCGATTTAGGTCTCGGTAGTCCAACCGCCATCTTTCTTGGGCACCGTAGATTGGATAAGTGCTGACCCTTCACTTTTAGACTCCATTCTGGACGAATGATTCGGAGTTTTTTCTTTACTGGTGAGAATTCTGGCATGACTGGCAACTTTGCACCACAATCTTGGTGTCTAATCCGGGCAATTATCCTCGACTTCAATTACATTCACGAAGGAAGGTAGAACCAAGCCGTGAGAGTGCCTTTCTCACCTACAAAGAAACTCCGATTAATACGATTTCTTCGATTCGCTTGCCTGAATGTAGGAGTAGAAACCTTTGTTTAGCAACCATATGTGTTAAGCACAGAGCTAGTCCTTGATTTCCCAATCCGGAACAACACGAAACAGCAAAGACGAAACGAAGCTACAAAGAACAGATGATACGTTTCCATGTGTTCTATACGCCTTTACGCTATAACAAGAATAGAAGGAAAAACAAGCAAGATACACTACAGGACTAGAAACTGTATTTCGTAGGTGAACGAGTTGCTTCCCCATATGCGAATATGAGAATAAGTCTTAGCTTGACGCTCTCGTACGAAACCAAGAATGGGAATCGGCGAATACAGTCTGATGGGACGGGAGGAACAATGCAGCGAGATTGCTTACCGGGATTCGAGAACAACAAACCACACTAATACAGCAGTGCTCTGGAGGGTGGGTGGACTACATTGCATGGATACGCATAGCAAGAATACAGAGAAAGATACGATGGGAGGGATGGCGTGTTAGTGGGGATGGTGTTAGTTCATGGGTATCAACAAGAAAAGTCAACGATTTCATTCTCACGTCAGGTGGTGACTTCTATGAGCTGGGTCTTCATGTCCATTGGCTGGCTTGTAAGGAAAGGAGGTCTCATTACTAAAGCGTAAGTAAGAATCATGCTATCGTCTATAAAAGTGCTGAAGAAGACTCCCCCAATTGCTCAGTGCTTCTAGCTTCTAGTCCACATTGATTTTCTTTTTCGATTGAGAAAGAAGGGCCCAGGTCGTAGCGCAGGTAACCCCTTCCTAAAATCGTACAAGAATGCATTGGATGGATGCCCGGGCATTGATCAGAGAACGATTGCTACGAGCCTCAAATATCTGGTTTATCCGTACTTTTCGTCAGGTATCATTGATCCAAATACCGATTGGATTGATGCCTTGGCATACCTCCATTTACCTAAGGAACCACAAGGCAAATAAATCATACGATTTCCTACTTTCTGGAATTACAGGAAAGTGGAAAGTTGTCATTGAAATAACAAGGAATTGCATAAATGAGTCTTCCCTTATTACTTAGTAGAAGAAAGATGCAGAAATGGAAAGAAGATGCTTTCCAAAACACGAACAAATCTGTGCGTAACACCTCCATGTCCTACTATTCGCTTGGATTTCTGGGAAACTGAACAACAGAATGTGAAGTATTTCATTTGAATTAATAACGTAGGTTCGAATCCTGCCTCTCCACATCCAAAATATTCACTTTTGGAAAAAGCAATCAATCTAAATTGCGATTGGAAGGAATAATGACACTTTCGATTGAGCCGAATAACGAAGGTTCGAAACGACCCAATCCAACAGCTATCTTAGAAGAGGAACTTGTCTGATCTGATGGACAAGTTTTCTTGTTTTTGAATCTCAGGTCCATCCAAGGGGCCATAGGGTGAGGAACGCGTGGGAATCTGATCTGTTGGGCAGAGCAGAGCCCACTACGTATTAGGTAGTTGGTCGGGTAAAGGCAGAAAATAGCGCCTTCTGGCCTTGTAAGGAAAGGAGTTGCTAGCGATAGGAAGGTATGGGAAATCTAGGTCTTCCCGGAAGGACTGGATGGAGATGCGGAGGATGTTCATTTTCACCTAACCAAAATAGACAGACAAGTGAAGGGGAGCGAATGGGAGATAGTTCAAATGCTAGCGAAGAGATCGAGATAGTAAGATAAACTAGCAATGTTAACTAGCTAAACAAAGGATTGTAAAAGTGTTAAGGAGAGGCGCCTATCGCCCTGTCTGACAATGAGGAAAGAAAGTTGCGATTGAGATGAAGGACATTACAGCCGAACTACAAGACTAGCAAGGAAGGGTTTCTAAAATGAATGCAGTCACTCACTATATAGACAAATACGACGAATTGCAAGCAAATCAATTTTTACAACGAGAAGGAGTGGATATCCCAAAGAAAGGGAGAGGAAAGACAGTAGGAAATACAGACAGTTTATAGGATTTTCGTACCTCTCCCGAGATGGTATCGATTAGTCAGCTAGGCCAAAAGAAGATTTGGCTAGGAAAGCAGGTAGGCTCAGGCAAATGCTTGGAATAAATGAGCAAGTGACAACGAACAAAAAGGGAAAGCATGATCAAAGTGGATCCAAGGAGCGGGTAAATACCCACCAACTGGGAACAACCCAAACCATCAATCCCAGCAAGGGGAATTGTATTGTATCTCATTACCCACTGTTCTCAACCCTTACCCTTTCTAAGGGCAGTGACCGGAACAACCCAAATCAAGGTTTTGGTTGGCATTTTGTTTCCAGAAAACCGAGTCTATTTTGCAGCTATTTTGCAGACTGGTTGTTCTTCTACGATAAAAGGGAAGACTCATTACCCTCATTTCGGGTTCTACTCACAAGAGGAAACCAACCCAACAACTGGGAACAACCCGAACTCTCTCAGCTACATTCTTTCCAACCCAAGATCCGGGCATGCCTTTGTTTTCCTGTGCCCTTGGTCTTTAGCCCACCTTTTTTGAGCCAGCATAAAGACCTTTCCTTTCCGAACTTCAGCATAAACAAATCCTCGCTGGTCTACTCGATCGAACCGAGATTCCTTTCTTTTACGCCTAAAGCTAAATACCCATGCCTAGATGTGGAATCCTAATAGTTAGCATCTGAGACTAAGAGGGTGTAACAGGTGTAACAGGTGTAACAGGTGTTTTTGCTTGACTTTGGCTATTACCCATATTCTACCAATGGGGTCTTGTCTCTGTTTTAGTTATTGGCAACCAAGTAAGTATGCAAGAGTAAGAGCTAGAAAAGGAAGTTCATTATTTATGCATAACTCCCTTATCTAGTCTATGGATTAGTTTCTTACTTAGTTCCCTTTGTTGGAATTCCGTGAGCAGTAAGCAGTGGATTCTTGATGGAACAACTGGAAACTATATAAGCATAAGCTCTTTCTTCTATTTAAGCTATTTATCTTTCTTCTATTTAAGCTATTGAATTCCCGAGTCTTTGGTGTTTGTTTGCTTCGGCATCAACATGCCATAATGCTAACTAGCGAAAGCCAATCCTTCGGAACAGAAGAAGGTGTTACTCCTAACCTTTGCTCTTCTGGTCTGAAAGCCTCTTGGAGAGCCAATCGCTTCTCTAACCGAGCTACTGAAACGTTCCTATAATTCTTAGAACAAGAGAAGGAGTTTAGAGCTACTTATCCTCAGTAAATTACTTCCATAAGTCCCTCTGCCGAGAAAGGAATACCTCTTTTAGAGTAAGAAATACCTCACTTTTTGCTTGATAGGAAAGCTTCATAACCCGCTCCTTGGTATTTATCCCAAGTGTTAATAAACCTTGGGAGAAGTAAGTAGCAAACAAAAGAAACTAACCTAGGGACTGGTGGGACTGACTGACTGTCTTTCTTTTCTAACCTTGGTCTTTAGTCCAAGCGTTGATAAACCTTGGATGGGATAACTCTATGAAAGAGGGTATAAATATGCGAGAAGGGGTCTTCCTATATGCTCTTTTGAGGAAAGTATTTAGTAGATAAGAGAGGGATCCCCGGTATGAATATAAATCAAATACTTAAGTCATCCAAAGCTAAGAGAAACCAGGGACCAAAACGAGGGGATAAGTCTTTTAGCCAGGGGATAGATAAGTCTTTTAGCCAGTCTTTCGGGTAGTTTTCTAACCTTAGGAATTAAGAGAAATACTGAACTGAACATTAGGAATTAAGATAAATACTGAATTTCAAAACAGCACTTTATACACCTTAGTTTTGATTTCCTCATTGGGCAGGAGTTCAAGGATGGGGCGAGAGAGAAATACCGCATACCTCTTCACTTTGTTTGAGCATCTCCGTACCTCTTCAAGTCAAGCCATCTATCTATAAATCGGTCATCTGTCTTAGTTTTCCTATGAGTGGTGCCCGGAGTAGTGGGTGGTCGGTCAGTGGACACGGCTAGCTAGTAACCTACGAATGGCATGTATTCAGCATATGGTGACTTATTTCTTTCATTTCTATAGTAGGCTTGTAAGGAGAATCATAGTAGGCCTGAAGCAAGGTAGTTTGGCTTTATTACAATTACTGCTTATCCGGGGTCAGCCTTTCACTTGAATGAAGAGTCAAGATTAGAGTAACCACGCCTTCGATTCGATTACGTAGAGTAGCCTTCGATTCCTGGTTTGAGTTCCTTCGTGAGATGCCGGTGCATTTCCTATTTCCTATGACTCCAGCTCCAGAGAAAAGAAAGTAGAATGTAGAATCCAGAGATGGAAGACAGCTTCATCCGTACTTCATGCTTTCATCCGTACTTCATGCTTTAACGCTCCGAGTGAACCCGGGCACGGACGGGCCTACCTTGTAAGAATAAGAACCAAAGAATGGGTACCTAGGACAACACTAGGGAATGAACCGAGTTAGATAGAGGCATATATTTCCTTTACCGATAGTTTGAGGAACAAGTTGTAGAGATCCCATACTTTCTAGTACTTGTGGAGAATCCCAGTAAGAAATAGCTTTAGTTGTTGGTGGAAGTGACCTAGACATATTTCTATTTATAGGTCCTTGCCCTTTTCTTCCGCTAGGTAAGTTGGGAAGTCCTTAATAAGGCAGGTCAATTACATCGAACCTCAATTCCATCGAGCCTTGCTTAGTCTGCCTATGGTTGATAGTGAACAGCGGATATGCTACTTCAATCTCTCCTTTCCTCTCGAGCCTCATATTCGAGCAAGGAAAGCTGTACAAAGGAAAAGGTATTCTAAAGACTTGTTTGCAAAAAATGAAAAATGTTAATGCAATAATAGAAGAAGAGCCGGAAAGTGATGTTGAGGATTATAATAATGAGGCATTAGATACAGAATTAGAAACTGATGATATAGTAAATGAAGATACGAATGATTACCCCGAAGAAGAACTGGTTGATCCAAATTTAGAAATGATAATTAGAAAGCAGAATAAAATGCCTAATCATATACCAATAGGACAACAAGCAGAATTGTTGGAGTTCATAGGATCTATGTCACAGGGAGTTAACTTAAATGGATACTTTCTAGATCTAGATAACGTTTACGAATCACAAGAAATAGGTAGAAGAATAACTGACTGGAACCTTGGTCTTCATGCCCTTAGTCTTCGAACCTTGGTTAGAAAACAAAGCACTACAAGTCAAGAAGAAAGGTATTTCTTTCCGAGGTATGTATTTCAATAAGTAATTGCCTAAACCAACCCCCAGGTTAGAGGAACAAAGGGACTCGAGCATATATATAGCGAAGAGGAACGATAGTCGCTCATAAAGAGGAACTCCTTCTCTTGTTCATAGAATTAGAGGAACGTTTCAGTAGCTCGGTTAGAGGAACTACAGTCGCTTATCTAGCAGACAGATTTGAAATTCATTAACTCATTGCTAACTCATCTTACTCCGGGTAAACAGTGAACTGAACTTCCTAAACAAAGGGGTACAGTAGACTTGCTAAACTAAACACAGGCATGGTCGGAGAAAGTTTGGTTTTGGTAATAAAGCAAAGAAATCAATCAATAAAGCTTAGTTTCAAACTTCGTTCACTCTTCTGGATTTGCTGCCGAATACGTAGAATCTAACTTAGGTGCTCTAACCAACTGACGGGAGATCGAGCGTAGCCTTCTGCTCTACGGGAAGCGCGCAGGTAGGATGCGGAGGGATGGGATGAAAAAGGAAGGTGCAAAACGGATAGGTGCAGTAGGGAATATATCACTTAGGTCTCCTAGTTCCCTTCTTTGGTTCTATTTCTAGGGTTTGGTAGAGGTCCAGCTTGACTATCCTCAATTCTGTACTTCGATCCTTGTTCGTTAGACCAAGAGTTGAAACGGATGAGATCAGAAAGGCTTAGCTGGAGATGGGTTGGGAACATCCGAAAGGAAAGGAAGCCAAAGGACTCATCCAGAAGACAGAAGCAGAACACCTGCCATGATAAGACAAACCAAAGAAAAAGACAAGGTAAAGCAATCCTTACCCTCAGATAGGAAACCGAAGGTAGTGGGTGAAAATCCTGCCTCTCCACAAAGGGATTGATTTCTCGTTACAACCCGGCGATCCAAGGGCTGCCCTAGTGTGTCTTCACCTTGGGAACCTGTTTACTTGGCAAAAGGGAAAGGATCATTCGACCTATCTCTCCTTGGTTTTTATCCCTAGGTCTTCGAACCTGAGGAAAGGCTAGTAGTAGCTCGACTGTAAGGATTGAATACCCGGGGCTAGTTCGGAAGTCCCTCTGCTTCGGAAAGGTTGATCAACAAAGACAGTTGCTAGGAGCCAGGTTCGATAGGTCTCGAAGAGCAAGGCGCAAAGCGGGGTTGAGTGGGACAATTAGCTAAACAAAGGTCTCGAAGAGCCAGGTAGGTCCGCTAGGGAAGACAGTCAGACAGGAGGGAGCAGTCAGAAAGAAATCCCAAGCGTTAGCTAGCAGGTATGAAAGACCCGGTGATTGTTGTCTCGGGAATCGCTAGCATGATGGTACTCATTCCCATCGATGGGATTGATGGCAGAGACATACAACGCGAAAAACCTGAAACGAAGAGGAAAGACAGAAGGTGAACGATAATGCATGCAGAAATTAGGCACAAGAAGATAGATACCCTGGTCTGAAGAATTGGTAATGAAACTGACATTCAAGGATGCCCGACCCGCGAAAGAGCTAAAGAAATATGTTGAACTAACAGAAAAAGGTCTGCTCACAAGGTAGATCGATCGCCCTAGATAGACAACAACTACATAGACGGAAGAATTCTTGCGGAGTAAGAACAGCAACCAAAAGAAAGAAAGGCAACCACTTCGTTGAAACTTCGCTTATAGAAAGAAAGAAATAAAGCAAACGTGGAAACTGAATTAACTAATTAAACGTGGAAACTGAATTAACTAATTGCTAACTCATCTATTGTTACCAAGAGGATATCAGAATAGGGTAAGGAGAGGGATTCGAACCGACGGAATGAAGATAAATCAAATACTGTTGATGAAACCTGGGTCTGCGCAATAAGCTATTCCCGAGGGAATGAAATCGCTTATAGAAAGAAAGAATCGATAGCTCCGCACCTAGGTAGCCTGGATTTGATAAACAAGGGTGGGATGAAAAAGGAAGGAACATCTGAGATACCGGCTGGCTGCTAGGGTGGGAACGAAAGAGAAGAGAGAGCGGATCAAAGATTCCCACCCTCAAATTCCCAGAGAGAAGAAAGACCTTCAGGCCTAGGTAGCGATAGCATGACCCTCGAAGCCTGAGACTGGACTAACTCTCTCTCACTCGAAACTGAGTCATCCTGCGGGTAAATAATAGACAAGCAGGTAAACACTGGCATGGTAGTAGGTGAAAATCCTGCCTCTCCTAGTGTCTTGCCTATGGTCCAGAAGATAGCTTGAGGTAGGCACAAACATGTGAAGGAGATATAGATGTGAAGCTTCCGGTTAGCAACTGACGGTACCTCTAAAGCTAACACGAGCAGGAGCCTCGAAGAGCGGTCAAAACCAAGGAACGGTACTCCATGTTCTACGCAGCCAAGGTAAGAAGAACTCAACTCTCCAATCCCAACTAACCAGGTAGATAGGGCCTCACGAAAACCACTGGATATAGAAGAGAAGGAAATCCCTGCTACAGCGGAGAGGTCGGAAGAATGGGCTGAGCCTAACTGCCTCGCAGACCTAGCGGTCGCCCCCTGAATCTACCAGAACCTGTAGATCACCTTCTTTCTTACTAGGGCGCTTGAGAGAACCATGTAAAAGAAAGAAAACAAGCAAAAGCAAAACCCAAGGGTCGGAAAGCAGGGTTGAGGAGGAAAGACAGGAACAAGGTCGGGGATAAAGTAGCTCTGATTGATGCGTTAGGTGTGCTTGCTTCGCGTCCACATGGATTTGCTTAGTGCGGCTTAGAGGAAGGAGGCAGGAACAGGAAACATTTCAACGCTTGGGTATAGGAAAGGGAAACAAAGAACAGTCTGCTTCCCCGTTGACAAAGATCAGAATAACATCGCAGATAAAAGTGATAAAGGATACATATGGATACTTAAAGATAGGTCTCTGAGGAACCATCTGAATCAGGCGAATGGAATTGATTGCTCAGTGGGTCAACTCCTAAAAGCAAACGAACCACGTGCGGCAATTCTGAAGCTCTCAAAAGGGGTGCTTTGGAGTGAATCTAGCTGGAAAAAGTTCAAGGTTAGGAAAGAAAAGGACCGCTAAGTGAGTGCAGAAGGATTCTTTGGTCTCAAGCTTGTGCAAGGGAAGAACACGGAGTGGGAGGCAAGCGAGCAGGTATTCATAGCAAGGGTGGACCTTAGTTTGGGATCTAGCATAAAGTCTAAGGTTACCCAAGCTAGAGAGGACCTTACTTTACTATATTGCGGGTACTCCAATTGCAGGATCCCTTCCAACTCTGACCTAGCAAATGCAGAAAAAGATAGTCTATACAAAAAAGCTCCATTGGTACTCTCCCTCATGGTTGACTCTCCCGAAGAGAGCCCTTTCTTGCCTACTATTTCCGTGCACTAGCTAACCCTAACCTCCTCGCTAGCATGATGGGTTCCTTGCTTAGACTGTTCCATCCCACCAACCCATGGTACTCTTCGGAAAGACAGTTGGGGCTCACTAACCTTGGTCTAACGAGCAAGGTAGGTGAGAACACACTAGGGCTAAAAGGAAAACGAACCAAGGGGGTCCCTCCTTCTACCGATAAGATAGCGGAGACTTTTAAGGTAAGCTAGAAAGACTCCATAGAAGAGCCAGTTGTTTCATAGACTTAAACAAAGGCAGGTCTTTGCTCCATCGAGATATAGTCGAATCCTAATCCTACCCGGACCCTACCCTTGGTTTTTATCCCTAGCGCCTTCGGCCTTGGCTAATGAAACATAAAACTGCTGAAGGAAACGATAGATAGCTCAATTCATCGATGCATATACGGTATTGATGATGCAAGAAATTTAGGAATGAGAAACTCGGATGAGCACTGCAGTTCATGGGAAGGGAGGAAAAACTAGGGTTTTCAACGTACTGGGTATTTTCAAGCTCTACCTTGTTATGCCGCTAGGGACAACACCAGATTAGACTTGAATCTGAGTAAAGATCTACCTAGCGTAAATGGATACTTTCTATGGAAGGGATGGTAGGAATACCTTGGTTTTTATCCCAAGTGTTGATAAACCTTGGTCAAAATGTACAAGCGTCTTCGAACCTC
>JAYMTR010000028.1:0-16813 GCA_036897985.1 Geranium sanguineum | reverse complement strand
AATCATAAAGGACGTAACCTAAGGGAATGGAATGACGTGATAGGTCACAAGTCGTCTGTCTTTAAAGAAAAGTACCAGGGCAGAGACAAGATAGTTAGCTAAGCCCCAAAACCCCTTAGTGAATCAGCAATCTCGACTAGCACTCAGAGAGAATCAGCATCCACTTCTGTCATGGCCACCTTCTCCTGTTGAGCCAGCCTGATTGGTCGAATGAAAACCCGCATAAAAGCAAGCTGATTTCACACAAACTACAAACTCAGTCCCCCTTGTTTATCCTAATGCAAGCGATCCAAGTCAAAGGAGAGGAATGTAGTAGCTCGACTTAGAGAAGCTATTGAATACGCTATTGAATTGCCGAGGGATTTATTACTCAAACGTAGTAAAGAGGGACAAAGGGACTCGTAAGAGGGTATTCTTTCTCGTAAGAGCAACTTTCTGTCTTTCTTTACCCTTGTTTATCTTAGCTTGGGTATTCTTCTCCCTATTAGGGACGGGGGCAGCTTGAACCGTCAGAATTAAGAGAAATAAGACTGACGTATGAAGGTATGAAATAGAATCCCCAAGCGTTAAGAATGAACCTTGTTCGTAGACCTAGCGTTGATCAACCGAGAAACTTTCCTAGGAATTTCTTACTCGAGTGCCATCCTCATCCGATGCGGATGAGTCAATATAAATTGCGAAGAGGTTTAAAAACACTAGAGCATTTATGACCTATGAATCATCAACTCAAACTAGCTGTCCACAACAAAGGGAAGTAGAAACAAAAGAAGTAGCAACAGCAACAAAGAATCCCCTAGGGATAAAAACCTCAGCTAAAGGTATTTATTATCCCCAAGCGTAGGGCTCCGCGCCTTGGTATTGATTGCTTTTCGGAAGAGAGTCCTACAGAAAGAACGACTAGCTGACCGGATGGAGAGGGATGTTACTAAGAGAAACCAACGAGACCCAGGGACTAAGTGACTCGGAAAGAGGGAAGAAAGGTCTCAAACGAAGTAAGTGAAGAGGGAATCTATATGCCTTTCCCTTTCCTATTGATGCCGAGAGAAGTAGCAGAGAGAAGTAGCAACTTTTGTGATTGGAGATGCCGATAGGATGGGATGGAACAACTCGCTTCTATTTAAGCTATTTCCGATCTTATAGAAACAAGCAAACAATAGAAACCAACCGAGCTATATAGTTGACTGGCAAAGTTCGAAACCCTTGCTTCAGGCCGATTCTTTCTCATATGAATACCTGTCTATCCTAACCAGAAATACCTGCCTATTTTCTTTTCTAGTCTCTCCATGGTCCAACGGTCTCAAACTACGTGTAGAGGAATTTATCCCATGTGTTTTCCAACCTAGGCCCAAGCGAACCCTCATCCGATGCGGATGAGTAAATATAAATTACGAAGAGGGAATCTTAAGCTCATAAATAAAGGAAGCGATTGGCTCATAAAGAGGTAAATAGTTACTCGAGTTCTTATTGAGGGTTAAGAATCCAAGGCTCGTTAGACCTCTTCCTCTAATTCTAGTAACTTAGTCCCATGGAATTTCTCTCTAGTCACTTTGTCCCTAGCTATCATGGCATATAAACGCATACTACCTCAGGTTATAGCTTCCTGTAGCCACATCTGGTTTACTATAAGTGAGCTACACATCTGGTTTACTATATCGGAATGGAAGGAGAGGCATAGCATATTCCGATGCATTTAACCCACATAAAATACAAGTCATGGGTTGGGTATTTCCCTATATTGGGGATGAATCGATAGATAAAAGCCTATTTAGCGAGTCACTTTGCTTTGTCCCTCTAGAAGAGAAGGTTCGTTAGACCTCTCGTTTCATTTGCCTTTTGTTTGGAGACCTATTGTTTCCTCATCCTAACAACTTGGATGTTCTCGGGTATAACAAGACTAGTTTGTTCTAGACTGTCTTCGGGTATAAGAAGACTAGTTTGTTACTGTTTTCGGGTACTAGTTACTGTTAGCGTGGTGAAACAAGACAGAAGGAAAGAAAGGTATTTATTAGAAGAGTTCTTAGAGAGCAACTGACTTTCTTTCCTCTTCGTTTGACTCGAGCTAGATAAGATAACCTCAGAGTTCCCTCGTGTCTGACCTATCGCTAGCTCCTTGCTTCCTACCTCCTTTCTTCCTTTGCTTGTTTTCTTTCTTTAGCTGCATTCGTATAACTATAACCATGTCTCCCGATGTTTATCAGTACATATGGTGTTGACTTTCTGTTGTGGATCAACCGAGAGGTAACTCGACTGAACGGAAGAGGTAAGCTTGCTTTACTCGGAAGAGGTTTTAAAAAACAGTCTTTTCTTTCTCTATTCATACCGTCTGTCTAATCCAACGCTCTCCCTACCTCTTCATTGATTGTCACTTCGTCCCTAACTAAGAGCATATGGCTTCCCTCAGTTGTTCCATCGTTTGTTTTTAAAAGGATTGAATAGGTCTACGAGCAAGGTTTATAGGTTTATGGTTTCTCTTGGGTTGGGTCAGTATTGGATTTATGGGTCAGTTGGGTCAGTTGTCTGATTTATTGGTATTGGTGGTAAGGTTCTAGGTCTATGAAAAGATGGGGCTTTCAGGATAGGAATGAAATATGTCGAAAAGATGGGTCAGCGAGACCACCACCTACTATACCTCCTATAGTTATCTGCCCAAAGAAGAGCGCTTTGTTTACCCCTCGGTTTCTTTCTTTTGGGGATTGTTTCATCTAGCATAGCAAAGTAAGCAAAAACAGAGAGAGAAAGTAAGCAAAAACAGAGGTTCGTTAGACCAAAGTAAAGTCTTATTTCTGTAAAGTCTTATTTATATAAATTTTATATTATAAGGTACTACCCGACTGGCTAATAGCATTTTTATACCCTCTTTCTTAGAGTGAGTAAGCAAATACCAAATACAGTAAGTCAGTTGCTAGGGCTAGGTTTCTTTCTCTTTCTTTTGTTCAAGGAGGAATCGGCATTGGAACCTTGGATTGTAAACGCTACTCTCCAAGCATTTCATATAGCATAGAAAGTCAGCAAATAGCATAGAAAGTCAGCAAAAACCGTCCTCAGTATTTATATTAATACCGTAGTTAAGATACCCGTCGAGCATTTCATTTATAAACCCTCTCCCGGACTAATAGCATCAAGATCAAGAATACCCTCTTCACTTCTAAGAGACCTTTCTTCCCTCTATTAGAGAAATAAATCCCTCTATTAGGAAATAGAGCCCTCGCCCTCTATTAGATAGAGAAATAAATCCCTACCTAAGAGTCCCTTTTGCTCGAGATCTACCTTACCTCTAAACGAGAAATCAATGCGTTGACTCTCATTTTATCCCATTTGAATGACTCTGAATTTCCATCAGAGAAACCCCTAATATTCAACATAAAAAGGTATTCTTAGAATAGAATACCGAGAATTACAAAATGTATTACACAAGAAATGTTTAAACACACTCAAACAGTGCCATCCTCAATTCATAAATATTCTTTCGTTTCTTGTTCCTATTATTCCACTCTAATATTTCAGTCACCTGTCTCTACGCTATCTCTATTAAGAAATGGGTCATCACTTGGTTTCGTTTTCTTACAAATACAATTGCACCCGTGTTAATGGATTCTTCCTTTTATCTGCTGCTGGTTATCGTAGTAGTTATGACTCTTTCTATAGCGTGTCTGAAGGCCCTACTGCCGGCCTCCTTTAAAAGGATGAAATGGCAGAGTCTTTGCTGCAACTAGACCGACCAGAGGGTCAATTACCACTAGAGTTTTGGCTTGTATACTATTAATGTAATGTTTTGGATTTGATTATGAATCGGTATGAAATCAATCCTTGGCTTGTAAGGTATAAATATGAACTTCGTTCGAGAACTGGGTACCTCTTTTATAGCTACTTCCGTTCCTCTTTCTAAGATAAGATAAGAGTGCTGCTTTGGTTCGAAACCTTCTCCCTCCTATCTGGGGTATGCTTTTCGGGAAAGGAAGGATAATACCAATCAGAAAAAGAGGCGCGGAAGCGGTCTTTCTTTATTATTTGTTTTCCTATTATATATTATACGAGAGAAGTATCAACTGTTTTCCTATTATACGAGAGAAGTAGCAACTTGAAACAATGGAGATGCCGAGAGGTAGCTTACTTAGCAGATCAGATGTTACAATCTATATTAGATAGTCTATTTCATTGCCGAATTAGAGAAGCTATAAGCGATTGAGAAACCTAGGCCAGAATGCGCTAGGTAGTTATTTCTAGACTGAAAAGGAGAGGTCTAATGAACCTGGGTCTTCTTTCCTTGGTCATGATGCCCTAGTTCCTCACTTATCAATAGGACAGGTTTTGACCTATGTAAGCCTAACATTTGTTGTATGTAGTGACCCTTCTTTGCTCGAAGCAGTATTCTATATAGTAACAGAAAAAAGGTATTTATCGAAAAGAGGTTATTTCTGACTGTACTGTCTGAAAACGAAATCCGTATAATAGCTTCGTTCATTGTTTTAGGATTTTGACCTCGTGCCCAAGCTCTAACCTTTGCTCTTCTGGAAAGGCGAGAGGTAGGAATGAGGCAGGAAGAAAGCCGCGTCGAATGGCTACTTATCACTTCCAGGGCTCTCTATGCTAGGCCTAATTAGCTTCAATCGCGGCCTTAGGCGCATTCTCTGTTCTGTCACCCGCCCGGTGATTTAAGACTATGGCCGTGTTTTTCACAGCTAAATTCCCTTTCCTAATCCTAACCAGCCCAGCGGCCTATACCTTATACTTGAGTAAGCCTATCGTAACAAACCTCTCCTTAAAGTCGAGATATAACTAACCTCATAAGATTGTTCCGTTCCATCTGCAAAGTCAGCTAGTTGTTCCATGCCCGCTAATAGCAAATAAAGAAAGGGATAGGTATTTATCGAAAAGAGGAAAAGAAAGAAAAAAGAAACAACAGAGTGTAATGTTGCATTTGACTGGTTTTAAGTATTGATGAGCGGGATAACAACAGAGTCTCCCTTCCCTCTCCCTGTTGGTCGAGCATATTGGTTCCCTCTTAATTCCAATCAATCCCGTCTATCAACTACAGTAACAAAGTACCTCTCGCTTTACTCGATTTGTCCCTATCCGGAGAAGAATCTCCTATTTCTGAGTGACTTCGTACCACATTAGCCAAATGGCGTTCCTCCAAGCATTCCTAACCGAATGAAAGGAAAGGTTTCTCTTATCTTTCGCAGTTGTTCCACCCTAACTAAGAGAAGAGAGTTATTCAATCCCCTCAAATAGCAAAGAAAGGGAAAGGCTGGCTAGTTGGCTAGTTCGGAAAGTAAGTAGCTCGGTTTGTTGAAATAGGTTTGTTTCTTTTGAGGAAAGCTAGATCTCGAGTTATTAGAAGAGGTCTTTATTGGAAGAGTGACAACGAAGAGGTGAGCAAGATCTCTTCTGGAGGTATTTCTTTCTCAAGTGAAGCGAAGAGGAGCGAAGCGTCTCTTAGAAGTGTAGAGGTATTTCTTTCTCTATTAGATTAGATAGAGGAACCAGCATCTTTTGAGGAACCAGCATAGTCAGAAAGTCAGCTAATTGATAAAAACAACTGATTTGTAACCTCCGTATTTCTATTCGTATTTCTATTCGTATTTCTATTCATACCGGGGGTTCCCAGTAAGCGAGTTGTTTTGTTGAAATAAGATCGGCCAATAGCTTCTAGAAAAAGAGTCAGATCGTAAGCGAGTTCCCTTCTTCTTTCCTTTCTCTTGTTTCAAGTAGCTACTTATCTAGCGTAAGAAGAATGCTCTAGTCTTTTCTCTATAGTAAGAATCGTTGTTCCATCCCCTCTTTCCGAGTCACTTTGCCCCTAGGTTTAACAACACGCTAGATCCTAGGAAATCAGAAAAAACAAAAGGAAAAACAAAGAGATACAAGTCAAGTCAAGAAGAAAGGTTCGCTAGATCTCTTATTGAGGTTATTTCTATCTCGAGCGAAACCCTCTCCCTAACGGTCGAGCCAATTCTTACGAAGAGGAAAGCAGGTTACTCGAGTGACAACGAAGAGGTATTTATGACTCGCCCCATCCTTTAACTCCTGCCCAATGAGGAAAGCATGAAATCTCTAGTGTTTTGAATCCTCAATGTTTTACTCGAGAACTGCGTACCTCAGCTAAAGCCCTAGTGTTTCTCTTTTCCCTCTATAATGAAATAGCTTATTGAAATTGCGTATAAGTCAGATCGTAAGTAAGAATCGTTGTTCCATCAAGAATAGCCTAATTCGAGTAACTGTGTACCTAGATTTGTCTTCGAGTAACTGGGTACCTCTTCGTTTCACTCGAGTCCCTTTGTACCTCAAATAGCAAGTTATAGTTTCCTCTTCCTTTGTTCCCTCTTCTCGCAGTTATAGTTTCCTCTTCCTTTGTTCCCTCTTCTCGCAGTTATAGTTTCCTCTTCCTTTGTTTCCTCTTCTCGCAGGTATAGATCTTCTAGTTCTGTTTATATCGTAGATTCTGTTTTTATCGTAGATAGAGAAGATTTATCGAATCGTCTTTGTTGAGAAACTTCTAAATAAGAAAGTGGCTACTTATCTCGTTAGGAAAGCAAGGGAAAGCTAGAAATCGAAACCAAAGAAAAACCAGTTAGGTATTTATTTAAAGAATGAGGTTATCTATCTCGACTTTCGGGAGAGGAAACAAATGTACAGCATGTTAGGATGCGGATTACTGTTAAAGAGATTGTCGTCACCTACTCAAGGAAAGCAGCTAGGATTGTTGTCTTTATGCCCGGGCACCTAGTAAGATAAGACTAAACGAAGGGACTGCCTCCTGTTCTAGTTTCAATCGCTTCTATAATAGAGAGGATTCCACTAGGTGAACGATATGCCAGCTACATACACAAAGAAAGGTCCGGCATAGACCCCTCCCCCTTTCGTTTCTGGTGCTAAGGCCATTACTAGGTGAACTTAGACGGACTTGATGCTAATCTTAACCGTTGCTGAAACGGCAGCTAAGTAATAGCTCACTGTAGGCTCCCCTGAACAGAGAAAGAAGATGCTATGTACGCAGGACGGGGGTATCGGATCTTCGAGCTATTAGAGATACCTGGGAGCTAGAGTCAAGCAATACTGAATGAATGGGGACTAGCCTTCTTGCCCCTCTTAACTGAATAATCCTTACAAGAGGAAAGAATATAAGAGAGAAACAAGAGAGCGAACGATAAATAGACTACTGCTGCTTCATTTAGTTCTCTATACGCTTCATTTAGTAAAGGTATATATTTCACAGAAACCCCTCTCCGAGCTACGCTACTACGTCCCTCTCCTTTTCTTTTAGTCGAGCAAACTGGGCTCTTCCCTCTCCTCGCACTAGATCTATCCCCGGGTCTTATCGAACTCAAAGCTGAGGTTACCGCTCATTTGGTAAAAACACAGGGTGAGCCCAAATCCTAGATCAGAACTAAACTCTGGGAATTGATAGCTGGGAATTGATAGATAGCAAGAAGGAAGCTTATCAGAAGAAAGAAACGCAAGAATGCCTTTTGTTCCGCTATGTCAAGCTTATCAGAAGAAAGCATGTGATTCGCATAGCTCACTTGTTATGTTAAAGAGAAACCATCGTCACCTCCACACAAACAAGTCGAAACAAGGAAAAAAGAAGCAGCTTAGCTCACTTCGTCACTTAGTTCCCTTAGCTCTCTTTGGAGATAGCATTTGACTTGTGATCAAAACCAATCAATCAATCTTTTCGTTTCCATTAGTATCCGTATCCGATGCTCCTAAGGTAGCGAACATTCACTGCGCTCACTTCGTTCATTGTTTTAGGATTAGGAAAGAAGGATCGTTCCCTCCGCTCACTAGGTGAGATCATGCTACGCGAGAAAGGGGGACCGGCCTAAGAAACATCCCTATACTAACAGCTACTACATTCCTATACTAACAGCTACTACATTACTCTCTAAGAACTCGAGCTACTACATCCCTATACTAACAATCGAGCTACTACATTACTCAAACAAAAGAGAAGCACACAACACTTCCTTACTCTCCTCTAAGCAGGGTGGATGATTCTGGTGAGGATTCTCAAGGTCACTGGCCTATTGAAGAGAGGGGAACCTACGTTCGTTCCCAATCATACTACCTGAAGTTTGTCTTAGAACAAGGAGAAATCGACTCATCACATCCTGGGATATAATATAAAAAGGAGGATTAGGAGACACTCGTTAGCATTAATCACAAGAAACTGGGTTCCATAAAATGTTCTTTTTGAGATTCTCACTCTTATTCTATTTATTCCCCCCCTTCCTTTTATTCTACGAACTATCCACCAGCAAGAACCTTGGTCTTTACAAGCCCTCTTCGCTATCGAGTTTCTTTGTCCCCAGCTCAAACCTCTTCATTTCATTCGAGTAACTGTGTTCCTTGGTGAGAATCCCCAAGCGTAGGGAATACCTTGGCTTGTCTGTCTAGCTTATACAAGATCGGGTCCAGCGCCTATCTCACTCGGTCCTCCTTTCTTTGACTTCATCTCTACCCCAAACCGACACAGGTCGATACGCAAGATTCAGAATTCGCATAGCTCTAAGAGGGCATTTTCATAGGATTAGCCAGTTCGACGGGGAAAGATTGTTAGCTAAAGAGGATTCCGGCCATTAGCGGAAGAGGGAATGCGGAAGAGGATGTTGGGGTATTGACATTATATCATTCACAACAAAGTTACGAACAAGAAAGCGGTTTGTACTGAGGGTCTCTCTTCATATTCTCCAGTCGGGGATTTAGCTGGGCTGCCCGAAAGGGGAGATGCGTACTTCGGGTGAAAGAGACTATTCGTGAAAGCGAACGATGCGGCTAGTAGGGCATAGCATAGAGCACTTCGGAGGCGAAAGTTCAGTCTCCAATTCAAAGGTTAGAAGACAGACCTCTTCTAGAGAATTGGCTCTACCGGCAGGTGGAGGTTTTACTCGAGTCACTTCGTTACTAGGGCATTTATGCTGAGGTACGCAGTTCTTGAGCAAACAAAGCCTCATCCGATGCGGGGATGAGTAAATAGAAATTACGAAGAGGTTAGAAAACTAAGAGCTTTAGCTGAGGTTAGGTTAGAAAAGGTCTTCATGCTCTAGGGGATTCGGATAGTATAGCTCACTTCGTACTTCACCTGGTTCCCTCCGCTCACTAGGTCTATCCCCTCAGTTCGCATAGCTCTCTTGCCTATTTTTACTTCGTAATTAGCCTATTTTCCCCCCTTGAGATTTCTTTGCTCTTACTCGGCCTTCCTTTTTTATTGTTCTACCTGCCTTTCTCGGATCCTATGGTCCCGTACTGACTTCAGGTTATGCCTTTGCAATGTACTCATAGAACTAGCTCAAGTCAAACTGCACTCCTTTCCACCTCCTACCTCACCTAGCTCCTCGCTGGAATCTATAAGATTCGATTCCTAAGAACAGACAAATGAAGAACAGACAAATTCATCCTTTTTACTATGTTCACTTCTTTTTCTACAGTTTGGTTATTCTATTGCTTTGATTCTACCATCCTTTAAGCTTTGTTTCTGGAGCTCGGGCGAACGAAGCCATTGCTCTCTTTGCTCTAATGGTCTATCTACACTGTCTTTTCTGGAAGTACCTTACTTGGCCAGAATGCGGTTTCTAATCCTAGGTGTTCTCATAGCTGACTCCGCGTCAATCGGGAAAGGTATTTATTGCTTTTCCGGAAGGGGAAGGTTGATGACAAAATACACGGTGCCTTCCTTAGGTCAAGCCAATGGTCCCGACAAGGGCTTTCTCCGATCTGATTACATGGGTGAGCCGGGTCACAACAAGCTACCGGCGCGCGGGAATGAAAGAAGATGCCGCACTCACGAGGTCGAATTTAGGAATTCCAAGGAACACAGTTACTCGAATGCAATGAAGAGGTGCCAACGGCCCTAGCCTAGCATCTTGACCAAGGAAAGTTAGGGATGAGTTCTATAGAGCAGAGAGATATACCGCTAAGCTCTATGTCTGCAGAATATCGTTGTCTTTTTCTACAGGATCTTAATACCACGGGAGCACCTGGAATCCAAGTTTCGAATATTACTATCCTCAGGTGCCAGCTACTAAAGCTCTTTCGAAAAAAATGCATAGGATAGCCCGGAATAGATCTGATACCAATACGGACTACCTATTTCAATTGTTGTGCTTTCTTGCTTTAATTGATTCGATGGCCAGACGATGCTCAGGTAAGGGGCGGTAGCGTAAGGAAAGACAATATTTAAGAAGGGGAAGGGATTTCTAGCTTTGGGAAGGGATTTCTAGCTTTTCCGGAAGAGCCAAGAGACGATGGGCAGCGACTTGACTCCTAAGTCTCTAGAGAGCATCGTGAGAAATGATGGTTCTACATCTCACCCTGTTCGCCGATTCAAGAAATATTTATCGATTAGGAAGCAAAGCCGGTATCTATCCTTCGGGCGCTTTACTAATATAATAACAGAGAAAGGAACGAACGAGCATATTAGTGAGCGAAGCGGTTTCTTACAGAAGGAGCGAACGGATAATCTATATCTATTAAAGGGAAATCGAAATGAAGACACTGGAAATGTGTGCTGATAACGCGAAGACAGAAGCTTCTTTTTTGCCCAAGAATGAAAGCTTAGCTTCACGTCAGCCTAAGATCGTAGCCTGGGAAATGGGAGGGATTGGAACAACTCTCAGAAGGAGGGATTGGTTATTTCTGTGCTCTTGATTGGCATTGGCCGGGTACTCTTTTGATAACCTCTTCGAGATATGGATAAATCAGAGTCACTTCGTCCCTCTTCGTTTTACTCTAGCTAGATAACCTCTCCTTATTAGTCGAGAACTTCGTACCTCTCCTTACAGTTCGCCGATAAATCCCTCAGGACGAGATATAAATAACCTCTTATTTTTCTGCTTGGAGGTCTTCTTTAAATTGCCGCACTGGGTATAGGGGAAAATGACTATCCACCATTCAACACTAGGGCTTGGCTTCCTACAGACCCCATTTACCTAGAAAGCAGTTCTCACGGAAAGCAGGACTCTTCTATGGACTGAGGCAACTTCGCCGATTCAAGATACAAGATAGATACCCTGGTCCCATACCCTTCTTTACTTTTCGATTCAAGATCTTTGCACTCTCTAAGAACTGATCTCTATGCTTTACTGCCAATAGACTAAGAAGAACTGATCTCTATGCTTTACTGCCAATCCTTGGTAGGGCTTTTTTCTAGGAGATAGAGTGGAGAGAAAAAGCTTCACCTATATTCAAAAGCGAAAAGAATAGCTTTCCTCTTCGCTTTAGCTCGAGTAATATAACCCTCAAGAAGAGAAAAAACAAGAAATAACTTGAGAAATCAATAAATACCTCTTTTAGAGATCTAGCGAACCTCTTCGTTGTCACTCGAGGCCCTTTGTCCCTCTTCGAAATGGATTGACTCTACCTAAATAATGGGTGGAGGTTTTACTCGAGATATAAATCCCAGCAGTCTATCAACTACTGTAATAAATTCCTCTTCGTAAGAATTGGCTCTACCTAAATAATAGGTGGAGGTTTCACTCTTTTAATAAATTCCTCTATTAGATAAATAGAGTTATAAATACCTCTTTTAGAGAAAAGAGATCCAGGGAACCTCGGCACTACGCTTGAGACCGGTGGACCTTTCGTTATCACTCGAGCAAAACAAATCCTTCCTAAGCTCTATGTAACAAATCAATCCTTCCTAAGCTCTATGTCAAGTTGCCACCTACTATAGGCTGGCTAACTATAGGCTGGCTGGCTAGCTCCAAGACGATCGATAGCGAAATGGCAGCTCCCAAGGCTGGCCACTAAGAGACTCTTTTACATAGCTTTTCTTAGCGAAGGTAGCGGCTGCTAATAACTAATAAATAGTCAGTCATAAGGACCAACGACGATCCTATTCCAAACCGAGATCGCTCTCATAGACCAAGGTATTCCCTACGCTTGGGATTATATTCCAAGGTTCGAAGACTCCGAAGAGAGCAAAGAGAACTCGTACCAACGAGACAAGGGCAAGCCCCAGATGATGGAACAACTAGCTCCCTTTGCCTCCTACCTCCTATTTAGACCGGGGTTGGATCTCAACTGTGAAAGATCAGCCTACGAGTTCCGGGGAACACATCATTGATCTATTTCCTTTGTTTCCGGTCAAATCAAGCACTAGCTCTTTGCTTAATCCCCTGCCATCCTAATTTACGTGAGATCTTCCGCGCCGTCCTTCTTGAACGAGAAGGAAACAAAGGCATTTTGAATGGTTAAGGCTTCAGGTAGATTATCCGGGTTTTCCCTTGCTTGCTCGGTTTAACCCACGTACTTCCCAAGAGGTCTCCGAAAGAAGAGAACGCAGCAGAGTCTGATGGGACGGATAGGGAGACTTGACTTAATGAAGAACAAAACTAAGCAAAATGGATTGATTTATTTGCTTTATTTCGCTATCATCCCAGACATCCATTCCTTTATTCTTCATTTATCCTTTTTTAAGCTCACTACCCGGGCATCCCTCGGGAACCCATCTCATTCCATTCCTCCGCTACACATCTCATCTATCGTGCTTGCAGGTGGGAACAAAAGAGAAGCTAGTAAAACCAGCCCTCTTTCTGAGTCACTGTCTTTCCTCAGAGTAATACTTAGTGGATAATCTGATTCCGTGGGGGTTCTCCCCCCTGTGACCTTGTATTCTACCTTCGGTATGACAACAATGCTCACAATAACTAACTCTTTCCAACCAGCTGAGCTATCTGAGCCACCTAGTTCTTGGGGGCCCCAAAGGGTAACTACCTGCCCATGACTGGTACTTGCATCCTGTCTGACGCCCAGATTTTGGAACCTTGTGAGCAGACCACCTCATTTCGGGTTCAACTCACACTTTTCTCCTTTTATGCAATTATGACCTGCTCTCTTGCTGACTTTCTTTCCTCCGAACCCAGCAATCTGCGAGCGGTCTACCATTGAGAAAACCAACATAGCGACCCCTGTCTAGCTCTTGCCCTTGCCTTAGTTTTCCTTCACCAGCAGTAGCAGTCGTTCTCTTCGTTTGGGCATCCATCCAGCTAAGGCATTCTTATACTCCTTGCTTCCTTTGCTTGCTGAGTGAGACCCAGCTAAACCAGCACCATCATCCAGGCTACCCCGCTCTTTTCCTTTCTTATTTCCCCGAAATCCCAGTCCCGGGAAGGAATGATCCATATCCCTGCCTCCGACCAAGACTCCACTTTTTGCTCCCGCTATCGCGCCTATGAATTTACTGGAATGTAGATAGACCAAAAGAGGGACTCTTATGTTAGCCTTACCTTATTTGGGAGGGATGGGGAACCCTACGTGGAGCTTCCGCCTCATATTGGCATCCTTCCGGTGAGCTTTCACATGCTCCTTGCCATGATTTTGCGTCTTTAGCCCTCAGCTAGACCGTGCCTAGCTGATCACCCTCTATCTAGACACCAAGTTGCGGGACCTCGTATACACTAAGAAGCAGCCCCAATGCCAATCTTATCCATTTATGGGAATTCGAGAGAAAAGTGCAGTAGACCGGATGGGTGAAATACCATGATGCTCAGCCCCTTTCATTGCTTGATCCCCCTGCTCAGATGTCGAGTAGACCCTTCTCCTAGACTGCCAGCTTTCCTAGCTACATTAACTACGGGCATGCCTGTCTTTCGTTTAGTTTAGCTATTTCAGTGTACCCTTAGAGTAGTTATAAATGAGTTAACGAAGTTTCTGAGAAGTGGTTTGCTTTCTTTCTTTTGGTTGTTGATAAACCTGAGGAACAGAAGAAGGCTCGAGAGACCTAACCTTGGCTTGTAAGGAAAGCTGAATAAGCCACTTTCTTATTTAGAAGTTTCTCAACAAGTTCCCTAGGGTAGCTCCGCGCCTTGGTCTGCGATCTTTTGATTAGGAATCTTAGCTTGAGCCTACCTTCGAACAATCAATTGCTTCTATTCACTTAAATAAGAAAGAAATCAATAAAGCTTAGTGGATACTTCGTTCACACAAATGGTTTCTAAGAAAACAAGCAAAGAAAAGAAAGCACTAGCGCTGTGCTTAACACATTTGCTTCACACTTTTGCTGGTGTGCCCGGAACTCTTCGCAATGGATGGAGATGCCGAGAGGCTTTTATTCCACAACTAGCTTCTATTTAAGCGATTGAATCCCCGATCTATTAATAAGCTACCCAAGCGTAGGGTGGAACGCCTTGGTTCGTTAGGAAAAAGGCAGGTTTTGCGTACTTTTGCACTAGGCGAGTAGCCACTTTCCAAAATAGAAACCTCGTTACCTAGGTAAATCGATCGACAAGGCGCGAAGCGTACCGGGAAAACGTAAAAATAGAAAATTGAGATGGCGATCCGCTAGGAAAATCATCTCGCTACCAAAAAAGCCGGGAAAACGGAAAAGTTAGAAATCGAAACCCACGTATTAGGAGTGGAATTCCCTAGTGATACACTTTCCTAAAGCAAGAAGTTCTCAAGAAAGATAAGACCAGGTGAGCAGACCTAGGGTTTTTGTTTCGGGAATAGCTTATCAAGTTGCTCGGCCCATAGCTTATTGAAATAGCGTACGTATTTGAACCCACGCCACGGACGTTTCCTACCCTTTGGCTTTGTTTGCTTGATTTCCTCTAGGCGATTGTTCTATATATAGACATAGAAAAGAAAGAGACTTACGTGTCTAGCTTCTAGCTTCATTCCTTGTCCATCCGATCTGTCCCACTCGTTCTCTCGGCTCATTCCATTCCTTGGATCCTCTACCTCCCGCCCACGGTTTGTTCCTAGTTCTGCTTGCTTTGTTGATGTTAATTGATTGCTGGAATGGAACAATGCAGCTAGCCCCCTAGACTGAGGGAATTGAAGCTAAAGAAAGAAGTGTCGCTATCCCAGCCAGCCAAGGTATGCCTTGTCAGATAAGACTCTTGAGTGAGTTTCCCTTTGTCCAACTCTGTCTGATCCGGGTTGTTACTTAGATAGACAAGTAGCTATCGCACTAGTGGATCTAGAACTAGAATAGAAGAATTCGTAGGAAATTGATCACATGGGAAAGATCATCTGTCATTTGCTATTCTCGTTCGGGAAACCGTATCCAGGCTTGGTATTTACATATAGGTCTCGATGGACTGATCATTTACTTGATCTGAGTAGATGGAAGAAGAGTGCATTCATCCCATGATGGGTAGTCTGCTTTCGAACCTTGTCAGTACAGCATCAAGAACAAGTAGTTTAGTTTGCTGCTGGTTTTGCCTTAGGTTCACGTGATGAAATACGTGTAGATGATATGACAGTTCTGATTCATCTTGTTCACCGTCCGAGTCGCTTCCTTTCCTTGCTTTCCTAGCAAGTAGCTATTCTCGCTATAGGTCTGTCTATAGAACTCCATCCCTCGCTATCAATCCCCTGTCCCTCTCCCTTTAGTTGAGCAATAAATCCCTCTGGAACTAGCACCATTCGCTATCTCTCGCATAGGATGGATTATCGTACTCTCTAGCGTAGGTCAATAGATTCTATCTATATCTCTCTGCTTTCCTTGACCTGGATGATTGATTCCCTGAGTAAGTAGACCTAGGGACGAGTACTCTATCTTTCAATCTGTCAATCTGCTTTCCTAGGCCTATCGGCGCTAGTGTTGTAAAACCTAGGAAAAGGTAGCTATTCTCGGCCAGGAGGTATGAATTGCTCTTCTGTTAAGAGGAGGTATTTCTTTCCATGCCATGCAATCCCTTGGTATCTGTCAATCCGGCTATGCGTATCGATGCAATTCCTTATGAGCCCTATCTCTGCCATGCGCTATTCCTTCTCGTCAGGTTCAGGTGCCATCCGCTGGATTGTTTCTCTGTCTCTTTCCATGCCATGGAATCTGCCATTTGCTCTCCTTATTGGAGCTAGTTCTCGTAGCGAAGGTGGGTCAGGTACGATAGGTACGCTTTCTCGGGGTTGGTTGTTCCATCCGAGAAGTCAGATAGGAATACCTGGCGATTGCTGGTATCATAGGAACTGCACTCGCTATCCCGTCTTTGCCTTCCTCCGTACGATCTCTAGCGCTGTAGCGTATCATCGTATTGCTTTCTTTGGTACCTTGATTGAATACCCCGATTGAATTGAATACCTTCCTTCCTCCCTTCCTCGGGATGGAATACCCTCGGCTAAGAAGACTTATCTCGATGATGGTATGTGAAGCATTGACTTTTCTGTAATCCCATCCGTCATTCCCATATGATTTGTTCCATCCGCGTATTCGCTCTCTCTTTCCATGCCATGCAATCCCCTCTCGTACTCTCCTCACGTACGTGCGCACTCTGTCTGGCTATGACCATACGCCATATTACCTGTCCTCTGTCTTTCCATCCTGATTGCCTATCCCTTCGGTATCAATCTGTCCCTATGAATGAATGCTATCGCTATCCTCTTGTTCCTGCTGGTTTCTTTCCTTGGCTTGGATTGTAATCTGCATTCCTGCCTCTCTGTTCTTGTTGTTTGTTTAGTGAGTACCCTTTCTTTGTCTTTAGAGAATATATCCCTTCCGTTTACTTTTGTTCCTTATTCGTAGGTATTCCCTGCTGTTCTAAGTATAGTATCCTCTATCTCCCCTTCTTTGATCTGTCTTTCTTTCCATGCCATCCTTCCTATCAGAATGGTAGGCCAAATGCTGCACTAGAGACTCCATTCCTTTGAACATGAACTACGCGCTTTCCTCAACATCATCAGCGAACAACCAACAATAGCGGAAGGTATGAGAAATAGGCGAAGGCATATGAGTTAGATAGAGTTCGAGTTCGAGTGCGCGTTCCTGCTTTCTTGTAGGGAACGGGAACAAGAAAGAAGACAGCTCTTCTAGTCATGAATGGAAACAATGAAACCCAATCCCGAATACCTTCCATCAGATGGAATAAGA